>QLTV01002925.1:3342570-3364378 GCA_003457575.1 Thermophis baileyi | reverse complement strand
AAGGATTAATTTTTCTTGATTTTTTTTTTAAATAGACTATTTTAATGTATTTATAAATTATTGTTGAAAGAGCCAGCTTACCATTCTCAAAATGACGCTATAGAGCACTGCACACCAAGACAACTAGACACAAGAACAGTTTTTTCCCGAATGCCATCACTCTGCTAAACAAATAATTCCCTCACCACTGTCAAACTATTCACCAAGGCTGCATTACTATTACTATTAGTCTTCTCATCGTTCCTATCACCCATCTCCTCCCACTTATGACTGTAACTTGTTGCTTGTATCCTTACGATTTATATTAATATAGATTGTTTCCTGATTGCTTATTTGTACCCTATGACAATCATTAAGTGTTGTACCTCATGATTCTTGCCGAATGTATCTTGTCTTTTTATGTACACTGAGAGCATATGCACCAAAGACAAATTCCTTGTGTGTCCAATCACACTTGGCCAATAAAGAATTCTATTCTATTCTATTCTATTCTATTCTATTCTATTCTATTCTATTCTCTATTCTACATGATCTGGCATCTTTGAGACAGAAACGATTTCAAACTAATCTGGGAATTAGTCAAACTGAAATGTAAGATACAGTGTGGGACTCAGTTAACTTACCTCTTGAAACCTGCTCTGGATCCACTGGCCTATCACAGCTAAACTGTCTCGAGGACAGACAGCCCAAATCATGGTGAGCAGAATAAAGGAGAAGAAATCCAGGAAGTGCATCAGACTTGCCTTTTCTGCCTTGAAACGAAGGGGAAAAAATAAAGATATTGTTTTAATTCTTCTCTCATCGTTCGGTTTTTCCTATATTTTAGCCCTGAAATAAAACTATAAGG
Organism: Thermophis baileyi; assembly: GCA_003457575.1. Taxonomy (NCBI): domain Eukaryota; kingdom Metazoa; phylum Chordata; class Lepidosauria; order Squamata; family Dipsadidae; genus Thermophis; species Thermophis baileyi. Next base: position 3,363,531 of record QLTV01002925.1, on the reverse strand, counting down.
ACAATGTTTAAAGAACTTTTCCCTCATTAGCAATGACAGCCCAAAAGATACAATCAATTTAGCTTAAAAAAAAGATGTAGCAGAAGGCTCAGCTTACCTATGCTTGTTAAAATGATGGGGAAAAACATGCACCAACCATCTGGCAATTAGTTTAAGATCATAAGAAAATCTCTGCTGAATCAGGCCAATAGTCCGTCTAACACAAACATTTGATGTCACAGTGGCCACTCAAATGCATTCAGAAAGCTTACCAAGTAGGACAACACTTGCTCTCTTCTCATATTCTCCCTAGAAGCCATATTACCTATAATTCACTTTTAAGAATGGCTTCAAACTCAAAAGTGAGTGTTTTAACCTTGAAACATTTTGCACCTTGTCTATTGTGAATTAAGTGATTAAGACTAACCCAGTTTCTTAGTGCAAAGTATCAGTCTATCTATCCCATTTCACTGCAGAAGATATGGCAATCTCGACTATGGCAGTTACATTTATCCTGATGGAACAGTTTTCAGGTTAACATTTCTTTTTTAAAAAACCAACTAAACAAAACTTACAGCATGTCCCAGAATAACATGAGCAATTTCATGTCCCAAAATGAATGAAAGCTGATTGATATCTGACACGGCACTTAGCAAACCAGTGAAAACAAACACTTGTCCATTCTGTAAGCAAAAGGATAAAATAAACATTTAGACAAGCCATTAGGTATTTTCTTCTCTCTTCCTCTCTCTCTCTTAATTATGCATCATCGTTTCTTTTCAGTTATTACTTACTGGAAGTACAAAAGCATTAATGTTAGGCTCTTCTACCACATGGATAGTCCAGGTAAATTCAGAGAATCCTGGAATGTCCTTGTTGCTTTCAGTTAAATGAGTGACAACTTTCTTGACAACCTGGTAACGAGGGTCTTTTTCTGGCAACATTTGATTCTGAAATTGTAGCATCCACTGAAATATTTAAAAAAGAAGGTAGGTGGGAAAAGGGGGAGGGGAAAAAAAGCATAGTACATTAATTGTCCCAAATGACTCAAACTACAACATAGATATGAATATCTATGAAGGAGACTTAATAAACACATGAGATAATATTATTCAGAAGAAAAATGCTATCCATCATGCCACAGTCTGCTTGAGATAAAGTTTAGGAATTTGAATAGAGTGCTTTTATGGGGAAGTATTTTTTTTTTTTACCTCAAGGTGGTAAAAGAAAGTAAAGCTTACAGAGTTGTGTTCACATCAGAGATATGCAACCTTGGTAACTTTAAGACTTGTGACTTCAACTTCCAGAATTCCCCAGCCAGCATTGAAGTCCATAAGTCTTAAAGTTGCCAAGATTGGATACCCCAGGTCTACTCGTTCTTACAGCTTTCATCACAACACATCAGATAAGGGGGTAGGACTTGTTTAATGAGACTGCAATGCTGTTTACATCACTTAGACACACCATGTCCCCCTCCCCAAAGTCTCCACCAAATGTAACCTACCAGTATGAACAATCTTTAAAATCAAAAGGAAATACACCCTTACGGTAGCTACGATTCAGCTTCATACCCTTCAGAGGTGGTATTCAGCCGGTTCGGACCGGTTCTAGCAAACCGGTAGCAGAAATTTTGAGTAGTTCGGAGAACCGGCAAATACCACCTCTGGCTGGCCCCGCCTCCTGCCCCCACCATTCCTTGTCCTATATTCCCTTGTTTTTTAGCTCAGCTGATTCATGCGGCCGCGCCTCAGCTGAGCTAAACAACAGCTCAGCTCACCAGCGCTGGCACCGAGGGCGGTCTTTGAGTACTGCACACTCTCATAGAATCGGTAGGAAAAAATTTGGAATCCCACCACTGAAATTACCCTTCCCCTGTATTTCAAATTAATCACAAGCAGCACAGGTGAAAAAACTGTCTGCTTAACACCCTGAACTGTTATGTACCAAAGAGGGTGCCAAGCTAATTGATCCACTGAATTGGCTTAATAATGAAGGTGGAACAATGGTTCTCATTAGAAAACCCTGTTAGGAAATGCTAAAAATCAGAAACCACAGTTGCATTCAAGTGCCTTTATAAAGTTGCTTCTCCTTTGATGCTTTAAATATTCTTTGTTCCTCTCATTCTCTTCATTTTCTCTTCCTTCCACTTCTATTACCAATTGAAGCCTTTACCACACAGAAGGCAGTCATCATATATGCAGATACATGCCACTCAAATCCTGCAGGGCAACCAAGACAGATAAGCAGAAGAAGGGAGAATTCTTGCTGCAAATAATAATTTTCTTCCAACTACCTCCCGTAGCCTTTGACTTCTGCAGCACATAAAAATGGTGTCTTGCCTCAAGGGTATCATGTTACAATTTCTCCCCAAACAGCAAGAAGCTGTGCTTCTACAACAGGAAGCAACAAAATGCTTTCAGCATTTTGACCTATCCAGTACATGCTTGGATCAAACCTTATTTTTAAATTCTTTTTGGCCAGGCAAATTTAAGCTTCTGGACAATAATTGAGTGTAAGCCAAGGTAAATGAACAGATGGAGACAAAATTACCGGGGTTACTTTTTCCCCTGCCCTGCGTATCTCTGTGGCATTGTATTTCACTGTTGTACTGTGATCCAGAGGCAACAGTTCCAGAGAGCTAAACATTTAATATATGAGGCAAGACACAATCCTGATGTAACCAAGTTTAACTAGAAATTGTAGGAACCAACCTTGCAAATGCTCCTGGCACCTTATGAAGCTTAGTAATCAGAGGCACCAAAACTACAATTTCCTGACTCAAAGTCAGTGGTTATTCTACTAAGTCTTGCTTCTTAGGGAAGGCCAAACTCTGTCAATATGCCCTACCCAGTCTGACATTCTACTGAAGCCAGAGATGAGGAAATCTTCCCTAGGAGTGGCTTAAACTTGTCAAGCAGCCATACCAACTTTCCTGGCATTTTGAAAACCCAGTGATCAGAGAGAGCAAAACACCCACCCACAAGGCCAAATCAGGGGCGAATCTTATATTAAGCTGGACGTGCCAGAAAAGCAAGTGGAAAATCAAGAGCTTTTTTTTCCCCCCAACAGTTTCTGTGCAGCATGATTTCTGCATTGGTTTAGCGTAAAGTAGACTCTTTGGTGGAGAACGTGGTGGCTGCTATGCTGTCTTTCTACTATCTTTGCTATCTCTGCCTCAAAACAGGTACAAGGAGCATATTTTAAAATGTCAAGGTTACAAAACAAAGTCTGTTCAAATCCTGATATTTTCACAGCATTCTATTAAAAAAAAAACCAGTGCTTTATAGTTTATGATGAACTTTTCTCAAGCAGAATCTCAAGGCAGCTGAAATCAAGGAAGTTCACTAACAAACCACAAACCTGAAGCATACACCCTCTTGGAATCACCATCAAAATTAAACCAGAGCTGATTCGCAGAGATCTAAACATACTTTTTGCAGATATTTAACCAATTTATACAACTGCCCATCTCACTAACAGGCAATTCTAGACAACGTACAACAGAGCTAGAAACAAGTTAAAAAATATATTAAAAAGTATAAAAACCAAATTAAAACAAAGAATAATAGATGAAGGAATGTTAAAAATATTTTATCACCAGTATCAAGCCAATTGAGTGTCATCAGCATACAGATAATAGTTCATCGCATGGCGATGGATGAGCTCATCCAGGGGATTCATGTAGATGTTAAATCGGAGAGGGGAGAGCATTGACCCCTCTGGCATCCCACATAGCAGGGACAGAGGGCGGAATCTCTCCTCTGCAATCACCATTGACTGGAACCAACCCTGCAGAAAAGAGGTGTGTGATGATCTGGGGCGTGGCACGAAGGCAACACAGCCAGAGAACCGGTATGAGTCCCTTTATTGGCACCAACTTTGCCCCCAACGTCCCGTTTACTCTCCGGCCTGGAGAAAAACTCTCCCGCAAACCTGCAGCAGCTTCTGGTTGCAGATACTCCAGTCCAAACGCTGTAAGCAGAATGACTGCAATCAATCATTCCAGCAGGGCAAGATAATGAGTCCCAGAAGCGAAGAATTCATGGCAATAATTCCAGCAAGACAAGATAAGCACATAGAAGCACAACAATACTTCAAACGGTCAGGAGGAATGCCAGGAATGCAGGGCCCAACTCTCAACACTAGATTAATTCAGCATTTGTTCCCAACAAATGCCCCTCCCAACTGCCTCTCCTTTAAACTCCATCCCCAGGTGTGCCTTGTGAAGGGAATCGGGGCCAGCCTGACTTTGCCCTTCCCCAGTTTCCTCCACAGCCAACGGAGCCACTCTCCTGCTCTGTCAGCTGTTTGTCTTCCGTCTCAGATTCAGACTCCGACGGGGGCATGACAAGGTGAACCTACACAACACCATGCCACCCACCCTCAATTTCTGAGTCGGTCCAGAAGGATACCGTTGTTGATGGTATTGAAAGCCACCAGGATGGACACAAAGCCACCATCCTGCCCATGCCAGAGATCATCCAAAAGCACAACCCATGCCATTTCCATATCGTATCCAGGTCTAAATTCTGACTGAAAAAAATTGCAGATAATTCATCCAAGTCCTCTGACTTTGCTGCATAACCACCTTCTCAATCGCCTTCCTCAAAAAGGAGAGGATGGATACTGGATGAAAGTTTGTCCAGCATCATGGGGTCCAGTGATGGCTTCTTAAGAAGAGGGTGAACAAAAACCTTCTTAAGATGCAAAGGAACAACTCTTCTCTACTGAAAGAAGAATTCACCACCGCTAGAACCCACCCACACGACACTCCTGGGCCACTTTCACAAGCCAAGAAGGGCATGGTAACGAAAGAATATCCTTAATTTCTACCAACCCTGATTTTGATATCCAATTGAAAGTCTGCAAAGATATATTTTCTCTAAAAAAGGGGCATATGTCTTTTCAGATGTTGAAGAATTATCATTATTTCTAGTCAGCAATAATGAGAGAGAGAGAGATAGTTGTTATAAAATAACAATGTCTGTGGATTATAAATTGTAAGTTAAAGCCAAAGCACTAAGTCAAAACCTACCAGAATTACACAATACTATAATAAATGGATGAACTCAATGTACTTCATATATTATAGCACTTCAAGAAGAAATGCCATTCTAAAAGAACAAGAAACAAAGATACTGTTTACCTTAGTAATTACCTACCATGTTATACTCAATTTCTGTCATTTCTGCAAACTGATCCTTATGAAATACTACAAGCCGAGTGCGTCCGGTTATTGGTGTCTCCTCCAAATGTGTAAAATAAAAAAGGATAAATACAACTCCTAAGCTAGAAATTCCAAGGGTTATCTTCCATTTATTTCTTCTCACAGCTTCTTTAAATAACTCCTTCTTGTTTGGAGGAAGTGCATGCCACCATTTTCTTATGCTCCTAAAAGACACAAATATTACAATTTTCAAACAACTACCCCTAGATTGCTAAAATATATAATCTTGGGGATAGATTATATCCAGATGAGAGGGTCACAACTAATTTAGCTCTTATGAAGTCAAAGAAAAACAAATAAAGTGCAATTGTTTCTTACTCTAGCACAATAAATCAATATCCTGCCAATACCACCTAAGGACTGCAAAGCAAACTTTACAAATTGGTAAAATCATTGAGTCTCTATAAAATAATAAATATTTATTTTATCCTACTTTAAAGATATTATTTGTAATAAAAGATTCAAATGCATTTAGCCACTTCAACTACTTATACGAAGAAACATGTTCTTGTGTAACTATGCACTAGTAAAATAAGTGTTTATTTTATACTTAACTATGGTTTAAGTACCCCAAACATACTATGGTATCCCAAACATACCAAACTAAATAAACAATTTAAGATTTGCACTGGACCTTGAGTCAATTAAACAAACCACACTATGGTTTAATTCAAGATGTAACCCCAGAGTCTGCAAAATATACCAATTATCAAAAGTAGAAGAATAATCTATATTTAAACCACAAACTGGTTGGAATTTTAAATATTTAGGATGTACATTTAGTATTTCTATGTATTTTTCTCCAAACTAACAAATGACACACCATATTCAGTGCATGAGAACTTAACAGACAGAAGCTCCTATAAACCCAAGAGAAGAAACTGGCTGGAACTTCTGGCAATTCAAGTTGGATTCTACAGAACAAACTGGGAACTGATTTCATATCTCAAATTCTTAGCAATAAAGATGATATGTGTGACTGATGTAGGTCCAACAACTGACTGATCCCAAGCAGCAGTGAGTGAGCTGTTTTCTTCTGCTTTTTACCCAAGACCAAAATGCTACCATATGATGAGCTACATCAGTAACTTTAAAAGAGCTACAAGAAACTCAAGATTATTTTCTTGCATACCATGAGCTTTTATCAGAACTGCTCCTTCGTAAACACACCACAAACTTTACAAACAATTATTCCTACTTTTTTTTTTCTCTTTGACCAGGACAATGTTGATTGGTTACCTCCCAAGGATGATAGCAAAAAGCTTTTGCACCGGTTTCAAGATCATCAGTAAGAGTGGAGCTGGAGCAGCTTTCAGTATGGATGATCCATGAAAGCATCTGAAGGTCTGAATATTCTGAGTAGCAATGTCTTGTAATTTTTGAGACATGGTAGCTCCAAATAGTACACATTTTCTCCTTGCCTTTTGCTGAGTGAATATACAAGGCCTCCTAAAATAGCTGCATCTGGTTGTACATATTTCTAGGTCTTTAGGATCCAGAGGCCATCTGTGGGTTCTATTCATGTTTCCATAGATTCTGGAATTGTCATTCCACAAATAAAATCTAATGCTGTTCTTTTTATTCCATGCTTGGCACTTTGTCAGTTGATGCTGGGCTCCATTTAAAGCTTTACTGGAAAATGTGTAAGGATTAATGCATTTTCCCCAATTAATTGAAGATGCCAACTGAATTAAAATACAGTTTCTTGAGCCACCAAAGGAAGCCATCTCTCTGTCGTTGAGCTTTGATATCTAAATGAAGATAATCAAAATGTAATGTTACAAAAGAAAGAATGAATTTGTAAGCATGTGATACAAAGAGGGAAAACAAATCAATTAATTCATGTAAGATTGACAGACCTTCTCTGAGTGCTACATGATAAAACTGCCTGGACAATCATTCCAGGATTCATAAATTTTGTTTAAAAAGACAGGAACAAAAAGTCCACTAGTTAATTTTTAACTAGTTTCCAAAGAATAGTTAACAGTTTACAAGCCAAATCTACACTCTTTATAAGTCAACATTAAGCCAGAATTCCACCATTTGGGCACACAACTTAATACAAGGCTTAATACAAATCAGTATTAAGATGGGCATCCATACAAATTAAACAAATAAATAAAACACTAACAAGGTCCCAAACAAGAAGTATGAAAAGAGAAGGACAAGACCCAGGGTTCATTCCAAGGAACCAGCATGTAAACGTGGACAATATGCTTCATAGGATTTTTCATTCATAAAGGTTGCTCTAGGATAGATCATGTTAGGTATATTTGTGGTCCAACATGATCTAGGAACCAAGAAAAAGTCAAGAAGTCCAAACAAGGAAACTCCTGATGTTGAATCACCAGCTTGTCTGAGTTAACTTTTCATAACTTTCAACACAGCCATGACTAGAATCCTGCTTGTGTGGCAGAACCACTCCTTGTTATTCATCACATACAGACACAGAAAGCAGATTTTAACAGCATGCAACAACTAAAGGGAAAGGAGAACTGCATCCCTGTCCTTCCTGGTGATGCAATGGTATGACATAACTAGATTCCAACCTTTGTAGTTTTAGATTTTGTTCCATTATTTTAGTACAGTATTTCAAAACTGCTAATCCCTTTAAACACAATTAAAAATGGCAACAGTTAAGAAATAAAGCAGAACTTTGGAAACAGGAAGCAAGACTGAAGAAGTAGTGAAAGAGAAATTAGAGCAGAGTTTAAGGGAAGGAGAAAGTGGACGGCAGCCAATAGACAACAAGTTACAGGAGACAGAAAGAAAATAAAAGACTAGGGATTTCAAGCAAGCTTAATTTCATACCTTCTATGGATTTGTATTTTGTGCTAAGCCTGAAGTCATACAACTCAGTTGGTTTGGTTTTGATTCAGCCTGAATCATGCTACTGTAGTAAGTTTCTGCATAATAGATGGCTTAACAAATCATGGATAATGAAATTCTGGCTTAATATAATAACCAACTGAATTGGTCAGAGGAGCCTTCAACTCGTTGCTATGTAAGTTACAATTTCTCCACTCCAACATTCATTCACCACCTACAGGAATGAGATATGTTACTATCTCATGCAACACAACTATAAATATAATGGATGTAATATTCCGTGAAGCCCTTACAATGCCCTGATAGTTATATAGATCATTAAAGTGAAGCAATACTGCCTATAATTCAAGGAACACTCCCCCTCATTAAAAGAAAGGAGAAAATATTCAAAATGCACTTTAGCTAAGGAAAATACTGAGAAACAGGGGGAACTATAGCCTGATGAAAGTGTCAAAAGATGATGGGAGGGTTAGCAGAGCGAGCAAAATGACAATTGGGCACTGCCCAATCAAGTTTCTTTTTTCCAAATGTGGAAAGTGTCTCTGGGAGGCAAAAACCATATAGTACATTTATCTAGACTCCATGCCAATATAGTAAGTCACCCATTAAACCAACTGAGAATTAAAAACAAGTACTCCTATCATATTCCCATCTCCCTTCTCAACATTAAACATACAAACATGTATTTTAGACTACAAGGTGCCAGCACTTAAAACAGGGTGAACCTATGATTAAAGGAATCACCCCGCTGAACTTGCACATCTGCATTTTGAGATTCCAAACCCAGTGTGGAGAACAAATACCCACATATTCTCCAGCCCAGATTATGCAACCAAAGAGCCAAATCATGCACCTCCAAACTGTAAAGGGGGAATACCACGTACGCTTGCCCTTCTGGTTCTTCAACTTTCTTGCAACGTCCATGCAAAAAGAAATCTCCAGTCGGTTTCTAAGTCAGACAGAACTAATGTTACCAATTGAAGAGAATATTCGTAGCTCAGGGTTGATTTGTGGGGTCCTTGGTACTCTCTGAGCTTGGTGGTTTTCTTGTAGACATTTCATTATCCACCTAGGTAACATCATCAGGGCAATACTGATGTTACCTAGTTGGGTAATGAAACATCTGGCTTTGCCAGCTGACCTGAGAGGTGCTCACTGTTGGAGATGGCTGACCAGATAAGAAGACCTCATCCCCGTCAGGTCTGGCTGTTAGCTCTCTTAGTTCGATTTTACTATAGCTCTTATTATTTTAACTTTGTGTTGTTTTTATCTTTTAACTATTTGTTACTTGTTTTATAAGCTGTAAAGCCACCCAGAGTCACCTTGTAAGGGAGATGGGCAGCATAAAAATTTAATAAATAAATAAGATAAATAAAGCCACCAAGCTCAGAGCATCAAGGACTTCACAGAACTACGGTAATGTTCTCTGCTATTAAAAATAATAATGGTAGCAATAACATATTTTGGAATCTGGTCTAATATGTTAGCCTGCCTTGATCCATATCTCCCTCCAGGGATGCTGACTATGCCACCCACCATCCCAAACAGGGACTGCTGGGAATGACGGGACATGTAGTCCAACAGAGGCTAAGGAGCGACTCACTTGGAGAAAGCTGCTTTATGGGACGTAGAGACGCAAAGGGGGGGGAGAGAGGAAGGATACGGGCAGCGCTGACGCCCGTAGAGACTCGGCACCTACCACTAACGTGGGAATGGACCCATCCGGCCCAGGGAAACGGCTGAGACCAGACGCCCCAGGCGGCGGAGGAGGAGGGGCCGAAAGTTTTACAGCTCGTCCTTCTTCAAGTTCTGCCTTTCCCGAAACCGAGAGAACTTAGACTCGGACGAAGGGGCTCAAAGGGGGCGCGGAAAGAAAGGGGCTTGCGACCGCGGGGGTGGGTCTCTTTACAACCCATTCTACCCCCCAAAAAGAGGCGGTTTTCTCGGAGCCTCAAAGCCGCACCCTCCGTCCGTCCGTCCCGTTCAAGGGCTTTGGCTGCGCTCAAGGCCGAAGCCGGCCCCTCAATTCGCTTCCCTTCCGGGATTGAGGGCGGAGCGTCGCAGGGAAAGCCTCTCGACTCGCCCGCTGGTGGCTAAGTGGCACCCAGGAGGGACGGCCGCAAAGCTTACTTGGGCATGCCAGCGCTGGTCATTGCACCTCCTTGCTTAGTTTATTGCCAGGGCAGAGCTGCCTGGCCCTGGAAATGCCCATCATTACCCGACCTGCCTTGCTGTTGCAGCATTTTTATTTTATTCCTTCACAAATGCTGGGTCCTTTTCTACATCGAGAGGGTGGTGCTGGGTTTCTACCTATGCCACAGCAAGATGAAACAAGCATCCTTTGTTTCGTTCCGGTAATCGTTAAGATAACTATGATTTGACTGAATTTTAATGAGAAAACTTTCCATCTTGTTGCATTTCGATTGAAACGGCATGCTGCGGGCCATTCAGAAGCAAGTTTTTCCAGGCTGGCTGATACATTTTGTGTTTGTCCCTAAGAAAAATAATAAATAAAACACGGATTCTGTGTGCGTGGGGGGTTTTCTCTAAATCTCTAGTCCCTAGTTGGATAATCTTTATTAGGACCAACTCAAATGTGCAAGTTGAGAAAAGTATAAGAGCCCTTGTAAAGTAAGAAATGACAACCAGAGGTGAGAAATAATGTGCCCGTTGCCTAGAGGCTATTTTTTAAGATCAGTATTTCTGTACTGTATTACTTTCTTTAAACTTCTTGCCTTTACAAATGAAAACAGGCAACATCTAGGAAACAGTGTTATTATGAATAAAGGAATAGAATCTGGAAGAACATTTCAAACCCTCATCCCTCAAAAGTATATAAATCAGACCAATGGCTTGGTTTTTTTCTTCTTCTGCTTAAAATCTTTTCTTCAGTATCCAGTTTCTAAAATCATCACTTACATTTTGTTTGACTTGCGATAACTGGGATAACAAACAAAAAGGTATGTTTCCCATGAGAAGCTGTTTATACTTTTGTAAAATCAGGAAACCTATCATAAAGTGTGATGCTAATATTAAATATCCATGGTTTATTCTGCCATCTTGATAAAAATTTGAATCTTCTGTTCATGTACATCTTACATCACCTGTGGGCATATGAAGTATACCTAATGGGGTTTATTTATTATTTATTTATAAAATGTACAGGCTGCCCATCTTACCTCAAGATAACTCTGGAGGGCTTACAATCAAATCAAATTATCTGGCGATTTAAAAAATTGTGCACCCTAGTTTTTTTGGTTTTTTTTAAAGACACCCATGATTGGCAAACCTATATATTACAATTCCAAGCTAGTCACCAAATGTAACATAGATAATTATAGGATAATTTTACTAAATACAAACATGAATACTACTTTATATGTAAATGTGGCATGTGTAGTCATACAATTAGAAATTTATTAGCGCATTTTTCTTTAAATAGACAGCTAGATCAAAATACATTGTAAGTAGTCATTATAAGCAGTGGCTGTTCTTGAATTTTAATGAGGAAACCACCTTTATTTTGAAGAGAGGATGAAAAAGAAAGCTCAGAAACTGTCCTCTGATCTGTGAGCATCTAGTGATTAGTGTAGGTGTAGGGAGTCCAGGTTTATACCTACCATGAGCCATCGAAACTTACTGAATAACTTTGAGTAGTTGTATTTCCTGGCCCAATCATCTCACATCATCTTTATGGGGGGAAATTAGAGAAGATAATATGTGAGCTAATTATTGAGACTACTGTCATGGTGGTCTACCTACTAAAAGACCCTGATTGGGAAGTCCCACAATTGTAGCTAAATTCTGTACCATCACTATGGCAATTAGAAAGTTTTGCATCTGATTGTTTCCCCAGATATATCTACCTAATTCAGGCATGAGTAGGTTTTCATGTGCTGGGTAATGCATTTTTTTTAACTTTTCTGTATTTAGTCTATAACAGTGATGGCGAACCTTTTTTAGCTCGGGTGCCAAAAGGGTGCGTGCACGCGCGCGTGCCCACACCCATAATGCAATGCCCTCCCCCCGCGCATGCGCACAACCCCCACTGCCCCCCGCGCATGCACACAGGACTTACTGAAGCCTCCGGACTTCCTGTAGGCCCATTGGGCTGTTTTTCGCTCTCCCCAGGGTTCAGGAAAGCCTCCTGAAGCCTGGGGACGGTGAAAAAAGGCCCAACTGGCCAATCGGAAGTTCGGAAACGAAACGGAAGTGGAGCTGCCCTACTACTTACCTTCAGATAGTTGCAACCAGGCCTCACACACCTCAGCCCATTTCTTCTGCAGCAAGGCTTTCCTGAAGGCCTCTGTAGCCTATAACAGCTCCGGATTGATCTTAACAGGTCAAGTCCTCATTTCTTAATTATATTTCAAAAGAAAGTTTCTCAATCCTTTGCCAGAAGCCTTTTTAAGGACAGTAGTCAAGAGATTTTAACATTTTTGTATTAAGTAACTATGCCTACAAAGAGAAGGGATGGGAAGTGAAAGGGAGGCATATGCATTAAAAAGTTTTCCACTTTTTGGCGCGTTGAAATTTTCACCCAGTTAAAGAATTGAAAGTAAGTAGCTTTTTTTTTTATTTAGTGTTGTTGAAAGTAGCCCACAATAACAGAATAACAGAGTTGAAAGGGACCTTGGAGGTCTTCCAGTCCAACCCCCTGCTCAATAATAATAACAATCACATCAGTGGTAAGATTCATTTTTTTTTACTACCAGTTCTGTGGGTGTGGCTTGGTGGGCGTGGCTTGGTGGTCATGTGAGTGGGTGGGCGTGGCCAACTCAATGTCACTCCCACCCAGTCACATGGCACCCCCCAGCCACACCTACCCAGGTTTTGTGGCTCCTGGTGTTTTCTGTGGGAAATGGGTCATGTGACTGGGTGGGCGTGGCCAACTTGATTGGTCTTACCCTTAGGAAATTTCTCCTTAGTCCAACTCACAATAAAATAGCGCAATAAAATAGCACTATTCCAATATTTAGAATAGAATAGAATAACAGAGTTGGAAAGGACCTTGGAGGTCTTCCAGTCCAACCCCCTGCTTAGGCAGGAATCCCTACACCACTTCAGACAAATGATTATCCAATCTCTTCTTAAAAACTTCCAGTGTTGGAGCATTTACAACTTCTGGAGGCAAGTTGTTCCACTGATTAATTTTCTGTCAGGAAATTTGAGGGGCTCCTACAAAAATGAGGGAGTCAATCTATTTTCCAAAGCACCAAAAGGCACAACAAGAAATAATGGATGGAAACCAACCAAAGAGAGAAGCAACCTAGGACTAAGGAGAAATTTCCTAAGGGTGAGACCAATCAACCAATGGAATACCTTGCCATCACTAGAGGCGTTCAAAAAGAGTGAGGGAAGTACACCCCACCTGCTCAAGCAGGAAATTGGACTAGAAGACCTCTATTATTCTATGTTCTCTATGTTCTAAATTGGGTGCTTCACAGCAGAAGCAATACAGCTGGCTGGACCACACATGCATTAAATTCAGGGCCGGTATGATCAAGCTGCATCATTGTCCCATCCTATATCTTTTTCCCTCAGGAAAAAAAAAGAACTAGCCAACACTGCAGCAGCTATAAAAGGTCTTGGGAAACTCCAGGGAGTATCAGCTGCTCACAGAAGTGTTACTTAATACTCTTTATAATGAAAATGTTTGTAATCTTGTCCTTCTTCCTGAAGGGAAGAGGTTAATCCCATCCCTAGATGAGTGATTGATGGGTTTCCCTGCCCTAATCCTGTCAATTTCTGTTGTTTATTGACTTGATTCAGCGTGTATCGGCTGCATTCCAGCTGCTCCATTCCAGTAGAGCTATTAACTGAAGGGAGAGAGAGAGAAAAAAACCTCTCTTGCACTTTATTTTTAACCGGTTCTCCGAACTGCATAAGCAATTCACTAACGGTTCGGGCGAACCAGTGAGAACCGGTTGAATCCCACCTGTGAATCACATACACTGTAATACACGCACACATATATGTTCAGACAGACATTGATGCCAAAGTAGAATTGCCTGAAAAATAACGGAAGCAAATGTCACCAGTTCTTCTGGACTTAGCTCTAAGATCTCAAAGGAGGATTACAAATCCATTTTCATTCTCTTATTTAGCAGTCGCCTTGTGGCTTCTTATAATTATTTCCTCCAGTCGTGAAGTATGCTGGGAAAGGATTCGAAGTCTATTCGTCCTTCAGGGACTCAAGGCCTTCATGAAAATCAAAATGAGGACCTTGTCAGCTTATCCAGTGTGCACAATTTTAACAAGACAAAACTGTGGCATAAGGAATTTTGCTAATGCTACCAAGCCATATTAAAAAAAAAAATCTGGAAAAGTCAAATCTCACTACCCTAATGGGCCATTGTAATATTTCTAGATTAATTTCAGCATTAAAGTGAGGTAATTGCAGCACTTAGAAATTTATCAAAACCCTGAGGCAGATCAATGGGGAGGCTTTGAAAATGCTAATTGTACCTGCATGGGAAAGATTATGGTTGTAATAGTATTAACAACCCTATTAAGGAACAGGGAATTGAGGAACAATTTATAATATTGCAATCATTCTCTGAAGAAGTGGTTAAATAAAAATGTAAGATATAGATTATTTTGTTTTTATTGCTGTTAGAAGATGACTATTTATTGATGTCACCCGCCCTGACTGAAATGTATCTCATTTATGAAAAATACTTGTAATTACACTTTTTAAAAAGAATCCTATAAAATAGCAGACAATACAAGGAAATCTCTTTATGGTATTTCAATCCCATTTTTCAACAGTTGTCACTGATGTATTGTATGATGAAAATTAAAAAGGAAAAATATCCACAATATTAAAACTGTGTTTAAGATTTAATTGCTAACTATTTGCAAGAGAAAATTAAAGTTACATGTCTTAGCTCCCTGGGGAAATCCTGGGAGTGAGGCAGAAGCCCTCAGATGATTTTTCAGAACTGAAGAAATGAAATCATGATCCTTGCCATATACTTTTCAAGAGTAGCCCTACGTGGACTGGTGGCATTTCTCTAAATGTACAATGTTTAATTGTACATTTGTAGAAGCATGCACTTCTTGTCATTGTTGTCACTTGAAGATCCAGACACAGCATAGTAACAAGGACGTTTCCAGAATGTTCTTCTAAATGTGCCTACTACTGCTAGTCCTCAACTTATGTCTACAATTGGGACCAGAATCTCTGTTGCCCGGTCATGCCCAATTTTATGACCATTTTTGCCATGGATGTTAAGCGAATCATTGCAGTTGCTAAGTGGATCATGTGGTACTTAAGTGAATCTGGCTTTCCCCATTGACTTTACTTGTTGGAAGCCAGCTGGAATGCTAGTAAATAACAGTCACATGACCTTGAGATGCTGCAACCCTCATTAATACATGCTAGTCGCCAAGCACCCAAATTTTGATTATGTGACCATGGGGCTGCTGCAATGGTTATAAGTGCGAGGACTAGTCATAAGTCACTTTTTTTAGTGCTGATGTAACTTCAGTTGATCGCTGAACAAATGGTTGAAAGTTGTAACTTTCCCTTTGGAAAAGTACTCTTTACATTGTCTGTTACATCCAACAACTTTTGAGGCCCGTAATACTTTACTTTTTGAGCACTTTATTTCCAAACATTCTACTCCTTTGGATCCATAGTAGTCATTTTCTGGAGAAACTAAATTGCCTTTTTGACATCCTCTACCATAGGATTGCAGCACCATTTCCTAGACCTGTTCATTCCTTCCCTTTTCAGCCAGGGAAAAGCTGGAAGCAACACACTATGGAACATATTGGTTCAAGTTTCTCATTCATTTGTTAAGGTTACAGTGACTAAAATTAATCTCCCAACACCACCTTTTGCTAGGACTCAAAAGCCACAGGTCCCTCAACCCTGGGTAAAATTTGCTAAAGAACTGTTATTCCAGTGCCTTTTCTTTGAATTGAAAATGGCATATGGCCAGATATATTCTACATGTTCCTTGCTGCAATTAATCTTTGTGTTCCTTTGATTAATTACTGACATATAAAGTACAATATCCCTCCCCATTTATAACCTCAGAGTTTTGCCTGTTCCTTCTCAATGGCACACACAGAAATACCAAAGCTTATCCATTTTCAGATGAGGTTAACTAATTACAGAAAAATTGATATCACTTTTAAACTGCATGGTTCATCCTGCTTTCATTGTCTCCTATATATCTGGTTCATACACATCTTCTCTTTACCCTCTTTATTTATCAGGGATTTTTTTTCTGGTTTTCTTTTGTGTTACAATTTTGATTAATCACATTTATCTTCCTTGCTATCCATTAAATCTTTCAACTTTCTTCTGTCATTATACATTGTATTCATCAGAACACAAGCAACCTAGAACCTTTCCAGTTTTGCTTCACTGAAACACGGTCTGCTCAAAATAATTCTGATGTAATAATATGGCATAGTGTGACAGTTTGTCCAGCCACTTTATCTTGTCTAGTAAGAGATGGGCTACAATGTTCTATCTATATCAACTATTGTAAAGCTCCTGGCCTTATGGAAATGCAGATTTCAGGAATCTTAATATATAGATAAACAGAGACAGAACCAACTATTGCTACTAGTTCCAAACTTGAATGAAAGGATTATCTTTTTCATAAAGTATAATTTTTTGCTGGACAACTGAGTTCTACATACTGCAAATTTGATGCTGGCTAGATACAGAACTCTTGAAGCTTCTGTAGGTGTTCATTTATAAACAAATTTTTAGGGAGTACCTGCATGACTGTAACACCTACAGAAAATAATTCTCCTAGTACGCAACACTTACAAATGCAATAACCTGTTTTCTTTTGCATCTGGTTAAGTTTGTATAGTAAAATTTGTGGGTCCAAATTTGTGGGTCCAACACAAAGCACAATAGAGACTATTCCAAAACCAAGACAGTTTGAACAAAACTCAGCTCCTTTCAATTGTAGCTCAAGGTTTTGAAAGAATAATTTAGAGCAGACTTTCAGAACAGCTTCAAGTTATACTTGCAACTCAGTGGATCCATTCTCTTACCAGTTGTTGGAAATCAAGCAAAAGGAGTGAAGTAAAAAAATAAAAAAAAAAAAAAAAAAAAAAAAAAAAAAAAAAAAAAAAAAAAAAAAAAAAAAAAAAAAAAAAAAAAAAAAAAAAAAAAAGCAAAAAGTGCTATGTAAAGATATCCTTCTTCATTGGAGCTTTTATTCAGTTATGATAGATAACTTGGACCTATTTCTGTGTAGGAAATAACGTATGATGAAGAAAGCAATTGTGCAAGCTTGTGATCATTATCAAAATTCATAATAACTATTCTAATAGCCTGTTATTGTAGGAGAGAAATCTTGAGAACGTAACTATTTTACAGTAGGGCAACATTTTTTTTAGAGATGATTTTATTCTGCCTATATTGTATTATGTCATTTGTTAACCAAAGGACTGGCCTTAAAGATTAGATATTGAATATTGAACAACAGCACTGAACTTGCAGAAAGCACCGCATAAAACAGTGGATCAATATTCGTAGACTGGGTCTATCTGCAGTGAAACAAAGGTGAGTTAAAAAAATTATAAGCATCCTTCCCTTTTTTGCAATGTTATTTAGGTTGATTCCAATGGTGCATAGGTTTTTTATAGATTGCTAATTGTAGAAATGCATTGCCATTAATAATTACGTTTCAATACCTAGTTTTAGATTGTTTGAAATTAAAACAAATGGACAGCATTGCTAGTTCTTACATTTTGGCAAAGTTACAAAGCTAAGAGGGAGTGCATTACTTATTTAAAGGATTGCCTTGGTAAACAAGAAACAGCAAACCACATGTCATGTCCTAAATGCTCAGGTGAATCATTTTTGGCTGTTAAACAGCAGAGGTGTGGGGGAAGTGAGTGGGGTTTCCACAACTAAGTTACAAGGAAACAGCAATTATTTTCATGATGCTGGGTTTCCTCAGAGCTGCACTAGCTTACCATAAAATAGTGCTACCATCAGATGAAAAGTGATGACGCTCTCAGGAAATAGTAGTGATTGGAATGGCCAAATTAGGTCATCCACTTTAAAATAGTCTAAGCAATTTACATACCACCAGGTAAGTACTAGACAGTGCAACCTTACAGCAGACATTCAGCAAGGTACTCCAAAACGTATCCATATCATAAAAGCCAGATGATCAGTAGTCAGTTTATGTCAGGTACGAACAACCAGACCCACACATGTAATGAGTCCAAGCTAATTTCCTGCTTGAACCCTCCTCCCAAATGGGACGGTTGCTCTCCAAGAGTTTATGAGGAAACTTGTGTCTTTCCACTGGTTGAACTGCAACCTCTAGCAGCCTCAGCTAGCATGGACGACAGTGAGGAACACTGGGGATTGTAGTTCACTGGGAACTGTAGGATACATGCTCTCCACCCCAGTCTATACAATATACAATTTATCATCATGGAACTAAGTTTAACAGCATTTTAAAGTTAAGAAAATTTATTTAAAGACACCATTATGTTACACAAGATAGATTCCATTAGAAAAGCTATGCTGGCAATACTTTACAAAAGTAGCATTCTTACAGTTTTAGATCTGGAACAGAAGCAAGTATTTTCAGTCAATTAAACTTACAAAATAAAAGTGTAACATCTTTAACAAACAAAAAGCCAATATTAAATGTAGGAATAAGTCTTGTGCTTAAGAGACACAGAAAAAATTATTGTAATATACACATAAAAACAGGTATAGAAACAGAGTTGATAAATTAAGCTAACTGTGTAGCTATGGAACAACTTTGTTTTCTTAAAAAACACATGAAACTGGAACATTTCAGGAATAGATTATAGCATTAGGATTTTTTTTTCCTCTGAAACATCAAATATATCTTCAGTCTTCATCTATTTTCCATTTTGCAATTGGGGAAGATTCTATAAAGCTATTGTTTTTACCTTTGATTATTATTAGAAGGAAAAATTAATGCCTCCTTCCCTTTGAACAACAGGGGATAATCTTATCTATTTTTCATTTCCTCAGTATCAAAATCTTAATTCTGCTTTGATTACAGCATCTATGAAACCCGATTTATTTGCATTTCGCCCATCTCCTTAATCTCAACTTTCTCATATTTTCCAGTCCTCCATCTCCTCATAATCACAAACACAGTAATCCCAATTAAAATGGCCACGAGAACCACCACGGCCACTGCCACAACACCAACTTTCAGGAATTGCATTGAGAATTCTGGGGGGATTTCATCCACGTAGTAAATGAGGACTTTTTCAATATCTAACGGTTCTCCTTTGACCGTGATATTAAATTTATTATCGGAGGCAAAAGGGGAGTCACGTTTGATGTCTTTTTCAAAGTAATAGGCTACATCTGCAATATCCACATTTCTGTTAGACTGCGAAGCGTTCTGTTTCAAGTCAATTTTGATGAATGGGTGATCATATTCAATAGATGAGATGAAGCTTGGATGAAGCATGTACCGTTCTTGAATGAGGTGCCGAAGACTGCTGGCTACTTCAGATTGGGAGAAGGGAGTTTCCCGCTCTTTGTGCTTGAGCTCGATGAAAATCCAGTTTGTTCTAACAAGCTTGTTGCATAGTATGTTTTTATCACCCTTATCCGTTCTCCTGACCCCAGCACTGTTCACACACCAACAAGTATCTGTATGATTGCATTGCCTGGCTTTGAAGATGCCACTGTTTTCACAGTCTGGATCATACAGTCCATCATTGTCCAAAAAACCAGTTTCAGGCTTTGCAAACCCCCTGCCTATTGGGGCACTCACCTCTGCCTTCATAAGCAGACATTTAGATGTCAGAGTTAAACAGTCCACTTTCTGATTTGAACCCTGAGCCTTGCAGACACAGCCGCCTTGCTCCTTGGCACAATGCGTCCGTCTGTTCTTTGGACATGGGCAGTGATCGTCTTCTGTCGATGCAGCCACGACCATCAAAAACAATGCAATTCTGAAAGTAGCCTCCATAGGTTGGAGAAAGATGAGCAGAAGTTGGCTTTAGAAAAGAGCAGGTGAATACAGCAGCCTAAAGACAAGATCCATCCACAGCAAGAGCCTCCCAGTTTCTGTGTGACTGAATGCAACTCTTGCTTCCTCTCTTTGAAAATGAATGTCAGACCCACCCAATCAATTTAGTTGGTGACTCACAAACAAAACAGGTCATAACAGAGGTCCAAATGCATACACCTTCTTCCATTAGGGTGTGGTAGCAACTCTCATTTCTTTCCTCCTACTGAATGAGGAAGTACAGGATGCCAAAAACACAGAAACCAATATAACACAACTATAAGCTCTTTTGTGAATTCAAGCACACCTGCCTCATGGGCTGAGGTAATAATATGCCAGGCTACATATTAATGAAAAACCATACTGCATGCTGGCTGGGGAATTCTGGGAATTGAAGTCCACACATCTTAGAATTGACAAAGTGGAGAGACGCTAAGGAAGACTCATGTTGACTTCAGGGGTCAGTACACACAATGGACAGAACTGAGGGATGCAGGAAAAAAACTGGCTTTCAAGTTTTTGAGGATTCAGTGATTCTTGATGGTCAACTCTTCCGTGATTTAAGATGAACAGTAAACTAAACAGTGATGGCCCTGCAAATACGTGATAGTTCAGTGGAGTACTAAGAGGAATATTTGGTATCTCTTGAGATGACCCAAATGCTCCAGCCAGTTACATCTTCCTCTAATATGAAGTGGATTTTTTTATGTCCCTGACAGAGTAATTTCACACAGCCTATCCTTATTCACTTAAAAAGTGTACCTCTGGCAAACACTGACACATACATACATACATACATACATACATACATACATGTTATATTTTTACATAAATAAAGGGAGACTAGTATAGATCTATTTCAAGCTATTTAGCTCTCATCAGCTAGCCACACCCTTATGGGATTAGAATCTAATTAGAATGAAATAA
>QLTV01002925.1:3325721-3342433 GCA_003457575.1 Thermophis baileyi | reverse complement strand
GTTAAAATGTTGTGGCATTTGTCTGCGTCTGCGTCTTCATTTAAAACATCAGACTTAAGATTTAAGCCATAATGAGTAGCTGATCAGTAGTTACAGTGATCAATACACCCCCCCCAAAAAAAGAATTTATTTATTGTTTGTTTGTTTGTGTGTGTGTGTGTGTGTGTATATTATTTATATACACACACACACACACACACACACACACACACACACATACATGCATACATACATAAGAGCCGAGGTGGCGCAGTGGTTAGAGTGCAGCACTGCAGGCTACTTCAGCTGACTGCTAGCTGCAGTTCAGCAGTTCAAATCTCACCGGCTCAAGGTTGACTCAGCCTTCCATCCTTCTGAGGTGGGTAAAATGAGGACCCAGATTGTTGGGGGCAATATGCTAACTCTGTAAACCGCTTAGAGAGGGCTGTAAAGCACTATGAAGCGGTATATAAGTCTAACTGCTATTGCTGTTGCTATACATATATACTGTGTGTATGTGTTCGTGTTCTTGTGCTCGTGTTAGTTATTTTCAGTAAGTTTTAAAAAAATTGGATCCCAATGCTTTTTCAAAAGAGTTTATTTATTATTTGTTAAACAAATTTATACGGCCCCTCCAACTCACATGTAAGTGACTATTGCGTTGTCATTAGAACACCTACATATTCTTAAAAGCTGCAGTACTTAGCTTTGGGTGGGAATTTGTATTTTTACTGCAAATGTCCAGAGTTGCACTATAAGAAACCAGTCTTGTAATATTTTCATGTCACATATCAAAAACTTTACTTTGCTCTGTCTTTGTGGCACTTGAGATATGTGCTAAGATTTTGCTCTGGTAGCCTTTGAGATACTGCAGACTGATAATCCTGTAATAAACCAACCTTTGTCTCTGCACTTTTTACACACAAGTAATGATTAACTAAAGTACTTCAATTACACAGTTTCAGAGGTGTGTATGTGCCCATGTTACTAATTTATAGTAGCAATAAGGAAGAAACTTGTGGTACCTTAAAGAGTAATTAAAGTTGTTATTCTTTAAGTTGCCACAAGACACTTACTTATTTTAATTATTCAGTTAGTACCTAGTATGTCTGCCAACTGATTTGGGATAACTATCTCTGAGACCAGTATATCGTTTCCTTTCTGTTCCTCAATGCTTCTCCAATGCTACTCATCAAACACTATTGCTTGAACCCTTTCTCCTACAGGTGTTACTTCCTCCTACTATTTTATTACTGCCAAAACATTCCTCAGTGTATCATTAGAAGTACTGGCTAGAAAACTGTGCGGCTCTCCAAAAGCATCAGGGGGGGGGAAAGGCAAAATTTGAAAGCAGCTTTCCCAAGCACTCAATGCATAGTGACTGAATGCCAAGCTGGCTGAAAATTTTAGGCTCTGCAGAGTGCCAGGATGTCAAACAGGTTTTGAAAAAGTAAACAACTTTCTTATTTCAGGAAAGAATTAAAGCAGAGGAGAGAGATAATTGAAGGAGAATGAAAAGCAGGATAGGATAATTTCCATTTTTATGAGAACCACCATCACTATTAACTGGGTATCAGTTCATTTATTAAGTATTTCTGTACGTGAAACAGAATACGATCAAGTGTATGATAGGTAGTCCTTTGTTCATTTGTTTAGTGATCTTTTGAAGTTGCAATGGCACTGAAAAAAAGTGACTTATGACTATTTTTCACACTTTTGACCATTGTAGCATCCCCATGGTCATGTGATCAAAATTCAGACGCTTGGTAACTGGTTCATATTTATGACGGTTGCAGTGTCCCGCGGTCATGTGATCACCTTTTGCGACCTTCTGACAAGCAAAGTCAATTCACTTAACAACTGCGATATTAACTTAGCAACTGCAGAGATTCACTTAACAATTGTGACAAGAAAGGTCATAAAATGGGGCAAAATTCACTTAACAAATTCTCTTAGCATCATAAATTTTGGGGTCAATTGTGGTCGTAAGTTGAGGACTAACTATACTAGTATAGCAGAGATGTCTGCAAGGGCATAAAACACGGGTGTCCAAACTTGCAGCATTAAGACTTGAGGACTTCAACTCCCAGAATTCCCCAAGGTTGGTATAGAAGAAGATGGTGGCTGTGACCATGGGATTGAAGCCCCCCCCCTTTTATGTGTGTCACACAGAAGCCATGTGAAAAATGGCTGGGCTTCAATCTCACAATCACAGCTGCCTTCTTGACTTTTTTGACACTCTCTCTCTCTCTCTCTCTCTCTCTCTCTCTCTCTCTCTCTCTCTCTCTCTCTCTCCTTTCTAATATAGAAAGGAGGAAAAATTCTTCCCAGTAACAATTGCTGTGTTATTTTATGGTGTAATTTGTGCTTTTCCTGGATATATTCATGTTTTCCCACGTATACATGGGAAAACTCTGAAAGTCACGCCTCTTACCCAGGATTACATGAATGACTCTTGTGAGCCCAGCCACCTATGCTTTGGTGGGCCCCGCCTGCCATAAAAATAATAATGGAATATTATAATGCATATAATGGAGTAATGGAAACTTATTTTTTTTTATCTGATTTTCACCATTTTCTTCGTGTTTGTACAGAGAAATGGGAACAGTATGTAGTAGAGGCATTATTTTGTAACAGCGATCTGTTGTTGCCAATTATGTCTGCCACCTCTGATTAAAGATACTAAATTTTAGTATTCACACTATGCTTATCGATTATGAATAAGTTGGTTGGTTGGAGGTTCACATTTTGGGCCAGAATGTAAATGTTACTTGCCTGTCTTATTAAAAAGCATAATTATAAGCAGATATTTAAAAAGCATGAAAATCAATAACTTCATTTTTATCTTTTTAAAAAAGTAATAAAAGATGGGTGCCTGGTGTCTATTGTGTCTGAAAGAGAAGTTGGTCCTGTTCCCATATGCAGTTTGGAAAAGTGCTGTTTAACAGCTCAAGTATAGTGCTGTAGCAGCTAAGTTTTTAACCCCGAAGGGGCTACTTTGAATATGATCTCTTCTATCTATTATAGTTGACTGAAACCTTCCGTTTTACTTAGTCTCAGCTCTCCAACAACATCTGAGTATAAATAACATTATCTTTCATTCCATAATTACTACAAAGATATTATATATTGGCTGGTTTCCTATTCCCACAGATTTCCAGGCCACCTACAATTGAAGTCAGGCAAACCAAAAACACAAACCAAATCATACAATGAAACTATCAAGTTAAATCCAACATTGGCCCAGAATGAAAAGATGCATGGGGAAAAAATACTGTAGATTTTAATTCTATCAGAATAAGAACACAATAATCCATCACTGTCAGAAGAAGCTAACATAATAGTTCTGATCAGTCTTGAGATAAAGTAAATTACCATACTTTGGCTTTTTTTAAAAAGGCATGCACTCAAAGCTTTTTACAAAAGCGTCGTAATTAGTATTAATTCATTCTCCGACCTATGTAGAACCAGGAAGACTACGCAAGCAATATATCATACGTAGAAAAGATATTACTCTATAAATGTTGAGGGAAACAAGAGGAGCACAGAAGCTTGTCACCTATTCATTTAAATTCTCCTGTAAACTGTCAATTACTTTGTATTTGTAAGACAATATACGGACTGTACAGCCTGTAAAGCTTTTCAGCAGGCATCTGCAGCTGAATCAGGAAGGACACATCTTTCTGTAAATGCTTGTTTTAATGTGATACCATGCTGATTTTCCACAGCTGTTCCATTTGCACGAACCTATCCAAGAAAATTGTCTCCATAAGGTTCTCATTGCCTGTTTTTCAGGACAAGGGGTGGGGTCTAGAGTTAAGATTGATGGCTTGGCATCTATTTATCTTGCTTTTCATGAGTTATTTAATAATGGGTCAAAAGCAATAAGGAGTGTGAACCATCCTTCATTGGAAAAGACAACTGGTTAAGTAAGTTCTTATTTCCATACATTTACATGGATCAAGGATTGCAACATTTATTTAGCTATGCAATTTATCCTTGCTTCAGTCCAGAGGGACTTTAGGAGTTTAAAGATATTTTTTTTAATAACCTAATGAAAACAATAACATTAAAGTACAACTATAGCGTTATAACATATTACACTATTAGCAATAGCACTTAGACTTATATACCGCTTCATAGTGCTTTACAGCCCTCTCTAAGCGGTTTACAGAGTTAGCATATTGCCCCCAACAATCTGGGTCCTCATTTTACCCACCTCGGAAGGATGGAAGGCTGAGTCAACCTTGAGCCGGTGAGATTTGAGCCACCGAACTGCAGCTAGCAGTCAGCTGAAGTAGCCTGCAGTGCTGCACTCTAACCACTGCGCCACCTCGGCTCTTAATACTTAATACCTTAATACCTTAAGTACTACCTCTAGCTCTCATTGCTCTATAGCAGGGGTGTCAAACTGACGGCCTGCGGGCTGGATGCATCACGCGCATGCCACACCCACCCTGGCTCCGCAAAGGCAAAAAACGTAGCAATATGTTACATGATGCGATCGAGTTTGACACCTGTGCTCCATAGCTCCTGAGAGGCCTTCCAGAAAACCCAAGTTTTTACTAACCTCTGGAAGAGTAGGGACCAGCCTTACCTCAGGGGGCTGGTCCAGAGCCAGGAAATGGGAATTTCCACAAAAAAACGCTTGCTGCTTCATTTTTAGGCAGCCCTATAAAGTTACCTTGAGGTAAGATAGGCAGCCTATAAATGTTATGAATAAATAAGTAAATAAATCCATGTTTGTGACTTATCTAATCATCTTAGTTCTTAGAAACGGTCTTCTTTATTAAATAATATTGCAGGAGAGGCACAGGAAACATTAGTGAGAACACAAACTGGAATCCATGATCTCACCATGGATGCATAAATGTAAGTATTAAAAAAATCTGGAATATATGGGTTTCACGGGGTCTCCTCAAAACAATTTATGGGACTAATAGAGTAAATTTATTCTGCATACAGCTTCCTAACATTTTCATTCTTCTCTCCAGAACTTCCTAATCAAAATAAAGATCCATGTTCAAATGAAGACTTTCCTCCATTATTTCTCTGTGCTAGATAAGAAGATGCTTAACAGTTAAGCCCCTCTCTTGATAAGGAAGTATACCTGAATTGGCTTACAGCACAAACTTGATAATTTCAGTCACAACCATAGTTGTTCTGGACCACTAATTTCTATCCAGCAGATTGGAACTGAATACCAGTTTCAAATTCAGGATTTTTGCACAGCTCTAACCAACCTTTGCATAGAATTCAATGTCTTTGCTTTCTTCCTCTTGCTTTAGACTTAAGAGTTATCTTGCAGTGCTAAATAGAACTATTTAAAGCTCTTCTGTACTGCTGGGCTAAAAAAAAAGTCTAGACTAGGGGTGTCCAACCTTGGCAACTTTAAGACTTGTGGACTTCAGTTCCCAGAATTCCCATCAGGCATGCTTGAAATCCACAGGTCCTAAAGTTGCCCACCTCTTTTATAGAACATGTAGCCTTAGTGCATACTCGCATCAGATTTCTGAAAATGAACACCACTGACATTCAGAATATTTTTTTGCATGGGCTGCTCCTCTGCGCTACCAGTTTAATTACTTACCCAATAATTCCAGGATGAATCAGCCAAACTTTACCTTCCCTTTTGGCCAAAAGTAACTTGAGAATCTGCAATCACGTGTTTTTGATTTGTCCTTTTATAAAACCGGATGCCATTTCCCGGATCTTCTTTAGCAACTGGCATCATATCATGTTCTATTGACATATTCCTGTCCTACTTTTTCCTTCTCCTATTTTCCAGTTTCTAGTCTATGCTGGGTCAGAGTCATTTAGGTGACTCATCAAGTTTTGCATAATGTTCACATTTACATCCTGTGTCTCATTCAATCTAAATTTTTACTCCTGGTAACTGAACTGAGCTTAATCTTTATCCTATCCCTTGAGTTAAAAAAAACAAAATTAGATCATTATCTACGGTAGATAGAAATTGTGGGGATTGTGCGGAAGAATTTGATGGAAAGCTGACCACTTTAATAATTATGAATTGCAAGGATGGAATCCTGTATCCTTCAGACATTTGTGTTGTCTGTTGTTCTGTTGTGAGTAGTCAAGCTATCCTCAGAAACATCAGGAAGGTTGCGTTATCTATCCCTTGATAATGTCCCCTTTCTGAGAAAGCAAATTGTCTTGGAGAGACAAAAACAAACCTGTCCCCAGCTTTTCAGTGGTGGCACCATCCTTTTAAAGCATATTCAGGAAAGTTTCCCTTTCAACTTCTCTTGTTCCTTCTACTCATTAAAAGCAATCATGGGAAATCTCTTGACATTGATTTCCTACTTGGTCCACTATGCTTTTTCCATAGACTCCAAGCTCTCATCCAGAACCAAACAGATGGATGAAGACTTCAGTCTCCAACAGACTGCAGGTAATCCTTTCTTTTTATCTCTTCCCTCCAACTCCACAAATGTATCTTTGTGGAAGAAAAGAGCTCTCTCTCTCTGATGTTATGGTCTGCATGAAAATGTCAGAAAAGGCACATGCTCAGGTCTTTTGAGACCAGGTCAGAGTTCACTTCTGTCAGACTGACTGCTGGGCAGCTGAATGAGAAGTACATCAATATCATCACCTATCTAACAAAATGAAACTCAGTGTAGGGAAAAGTAAGATACTGGTACAGATTAGGTGAAAATTGATTCAATAGCAGTAATTGAAAGATGGATCTTGCACTGCTAGTGGACAATCACTTAAATATGAGCCAGCAGTGTACTGCAAACGTCAAAAAAGCCAACATAGTCCTAGGCTGCATCAGTACCTCTTTATAAGACCTTGGTAAGATTACACTTGCAATATTGCATCCAGTTTTCATCACCACAATATATAAAAAAATGTTGAGACTCTGGAAAGAGTGCAGAGAAGAGCAACAAAGATGATTAGGGAGATGGAGGCTAGAACAGTTGCAGGAATTGGGCATGTCTAGTCTAATGAAAAGGACTAGAGGTGATAGGATAGCAGTGTTCCAATATTTGAGGGACTGCCACAAAGAAGAGAGGGTCAACATATCTATCAAAGCACCAGAAGGCAAGACAAGCACCAATGGTTGGAAACTAGCCAAGGAGAGAAGCAATCTAGAGCTAAGGAGAAAATTCCTGACGAGAATAAGCCACTGGAATGGTTTGCCTTCAGAAGTTGTGGGTGCTCCATCATTGGAGGCTTTTAAAGACACTAGACAGCCATTTGTCTGAAATGGTATAGGGTCTCTTGCTTGAGCAGGGGTTTGGACTAGAAGACCTCCAAGGTCCCTTCCAACTCTGTGTATTCTGTTTGATCAGCTCCAGCAAGGACAGACTTTCTAGTGATCAGGGTGCTATTCCTATGGGTGATAGCAAACCCTCAACCTTATGCCTGAACTGTTCCTACTCTGACGAACTAGCGATATGACCATGTTCATCAAGGCATGTGTTTCAGTGCAGTATGTAAACAAAGCTTTTGATTAGAAATTACTTGTGGAGCTTTAGACGCTAGGTATAGAGAGAATGTCAAGTATATTATAGATATATTCACACAACAGCTGCTATATTCAGGCTTTCCAATTAACCAAGAAATGGTATAGGATAGTGATAGCGAACTTTTTCGGCACCGAGTGCCCAAACTGGAACGCGCGTGCATGTCGGAGCCCCGGAAACTTGAAGACCAGAATGCACGCGCCGGAAACCAGAGACCAGGTGGCCGGCACACGCATCAACTGGCTGGGACGCATGCACGCGCATGCGTGCCGGCCAGCTGGTCTTCGCGCGTGCCAGAGCGCCGGAAACCCGAAGACCAGCTGGCAACGGAGCGCACGCCACAGAGAGGGCTCTGCGTGCCACCTCTGGCACGTGTGCCATAGGTTCGCCATCATGGGTATAGGATATGCAAAATATTTCCCATTCAAAAAATTCCATTTCCAATACAAAAAGCTCCATCCCAAAGTGGAAAGCAAGTTTCATATACTACAATATGAAACAAGCTATTTTGGTCATTTTTAAAATTTGTGTTACGCTCCAAAATTAACCGAATCAGGCCATTTTTTTTCTCTTACCAGCTTTTTCAGGAAGCTTAGTATAAAGCAAAAAGGTGAAATTGACAGAACAATTTCTTTTAAGGCTTTTTCTGACCCAACATCCATTTCACACAAAAAATAAAATGATGAGGCTCGGTTACAATTGTCAAGTCAGCTACTTCTCACAAGAAGAAAAAAACCCCACCACTTACAAGAAAATGCCAATTTCACTAGAGCAAACGGGAGACATTTGAAGAAATATAGCACAACTACCGTTTTTAAAAAATCAGTGTTGCATCCAGGTTTATGCTTCCCTAAAACGTTTTTCTGCTGACAGTACAGATTCTTCCTTCACATAGCCTCAAAATCTATTGTGATGGCTCCTCCAAACATTAAGGTCAGATTCTGACAGCTGGGGAGGGGAGGGGGAGAGAAAGGGAAAATCTGTTTCATTAGTAGTCTGCTACAGCAAGATTATGACTTCCACCACATGTAAAACACACCAAATATGTACACACACTGCCTATAGCCGTGATGGCGAATACGGACGTGTGCCAGAAGTGGCACGCAGAGCCCTCTCTGTGGGCACGCGTGCGGCAGCCAGTTGCTCTTCCGGGTTCCGGCGCGCACATGCACGCCGGCCAGCTGGTCTATTCTTGTGCGCTCCAGTTTCGGCACTCAGTGCCGAAAAGGTTAGCCATCACTGGCCTATAATAATCTCTCATTGCAGAAAGTTCTTTGCCCAACTTCCATTTATCTCATAAATATGTGCTCTGCTTGGCGGGGAGTCCCTTGGGAGTTGGGCGGCATACAAATTTAATAAATAATAAAAAAAATAATAATTTTGTACAGCACGTTTTAAAGGAAAATGCTGGCTGTTCAACTTAAAAACACAAAACTTCTACAGGCCAAAGACGTTTTTGTAAATAAAGATTAGCAGAGAAGACCGACTGACACTTCACCTGTATATCCCAACTCTCCTGTTTTTGATTTTGTTTTAAATAAGAGGCAGTAGCAGTCCAATGATTCAAGCTTTAAGCTTTTTTCCCCCCTCAGAATGAGTTGTGGGAATAGGGAAATCCCAACCCCATTATTCAAATTTCTATGATGTGGAAAAGTGAGATTTCTGGAGCAGTTTCCTGCCAGCTATATGGTTTTATAAAATAGTGTTTTTGTTTAGTTAAATTCTGGATAATTAGAAAAGAGTGCAGTACTATTCTCTAAGCCCCAAGGGAGTTTATTAGGCATCCGTTGTTGCATAGCGCCCTCTAGTGACTCTGTCCCACAATGAAGCACAATCAATTACGGCCTTTATGAGCAATAACTATTCTGCAGCAAGTTATAAAGTCTCCATGAAAAGTCATTATAAACAAGTTGTTTCCAATTACAGCACACAATTACTCAGGCACCCATTTTTAATGCCCAGAGTGATAAGTTCTTTATGCAATATTTATACATGATGAATAGTCAACAGGTTTTCTTTTTGTTTAAATCCCAATTTTGCAGCATGTGCAGTTAGAAACCTTCAATGTGCTTTTTAAGAGTACGTTTGCAATTGACAGCATAAACCAGGGCTGATGGAACTGCTCTGCCCCACAGCTCTGAAATGCAATCCTACTGAGTCAAACACAAAGAAACCTACCATGTATTACGTTTCTTTTATATGAAAAGTTCCCTTTAGGCCAATTTGAAACAAGGAAATCTTTTAAATATCTTCACGTCATTAAGGAGATACAACATTGCCAGGAAAAGCCTTTTCCATTATTTGAGTGGTTAATTCCTTTCACTTCCTCATAAAAATGCACACGCAATGGGCAACTATACCTGTACTA
This sequence comes from Thermophis baileyi, assembly GCA_003457575.1. NCBI lineage: Eukaryota > Metazoa > Chordata > Lepidosauria > Squamata > Dipsadidae > Thermophis > Thermophis baileyi. Next base: position 3,332,596 of record QLTV01002925.1, on the reverse strand, counting down.
TGCTTTTACATGAAAGTAAAGTAGTTCAGTCATTCTTTCTGTACAAAGGCACGTTATTTACAACATTCGTCACACACAATATAAATGTAAACATTTTTCAATAAAATTATGTTGCAATGACTGCAAATTCCATATATATTTTGGGAGATTTTTCTTTCCTTCTAGAAATCAGTGGTTTCAGTGCCAAGCTAGGATCTCAGTAGGACATACAAGCCATTATATCACATGCAATTTGATTGACGTAACAGCCTGGGGACGGAACAAATGTATGGATTAGACTTCATATCAAAGCAACTCTATATGGCACGGTAATATAGGAGCCTTACATGCAATTAACTAAATCAAATATATGCTGACTTTCAGTGAGAAAGTGCTATACATTCACGATTCAGCAGTACTTGCACAATTTGCACACCACCATAATCACAATTGAAGGAACTTTGCTTCACAATGGAACAAGAAAGGCTAGGGTGAAGATACAGCACATTAGGCTAGAGATGATGTTCAGGTTAAAAAGAAATAGGTCTGTAAAGTAATTTTGCAGATAACTTTCTACTATGCCTTTAGACATAGTCTTTCTCCCTTGTATTGTATCTGCATTTTATGTTGTGGGTCCAAAGTTTAGAACTTGGACAAGAATTGGGGTGTTGTTGTTTTTTGGGGTATCTTTTCTCAGATCCATACCATTAAGAGCATCCTATTCTATAGACATACTAAATTCCACAAATCTGTTTCTGTTCAATTCAATTCAGTTCCACACAATGTGGTGCAAAGATAAACCCAATCTTAATTTCCCCTTCAAATACTATCGGCATGGATCAACAACCGAGAAATGAAAGGCTGAGATTATCCATAATTCTGATATGTTTTTAAACTGATTGCTGCCTTTTCAGGAGGATATGGTAAAGCTTATTTTATAAAATATGGCATAGCTTGATGTCTATGGAGATTCTCAGTCATCCAGATCATGGTTGTCCCAAAGGTGCTTTTTTCAAGAGGCAACTGGACTTTCTGGTTTTTCTTTGAAGACGTTTCACTTCTCATTCAAGAAGCTTCTTGGATGAGAAGTGAAACGTCTTCAAAGAAAAACCAAAAAAGTCCAGTTGCCTCTTGAAAAAGAACTTTTGGGATATGGTATAGCTTATTTTATAAAATAGAAGAAATGCACACGACAGCCTCTAGGGAATATACATTAAACATAACATGGTGGTTTTTCCTAAACAGAATGGCAATATTCACTTCAATTTTTTAGAGCGATGGACAGCTTCTACCTAAGTGGTGGGCTGGTAAATGGTTCATTTTCCTGCTGTATAACTGTAATTTTAGAAGATTAGAAGTTATGCCAGAGGTCAGATAGTTCACCATGATTGCTTCATACTGTCTTTCATTAACAGTAATTTTCTTCAGCCACACTGGATTCGGTTACTCTCAACGATGGCCACTTCATTATAAAGTGGTCAATTTTTCTTTCCAGTATTATCATGTTGGCAGGTCATTTGGACACATACTATTTTCCTCAGCAGTATCAGTCCATTCTTCATTTTGGTAGGCTGAAAGGAACAGGTTTTCTAACTGTGTCAGGAATTCTTCAGCAATGAAGCTATTGGCTACACTGTCCAGAGTCTTCCTCATGCACTCCAAAAGCTAGTTTTAAGATGGAAGAATAAAGACAAAAATAATGTCAGAGTTGCTGAAATAACATTTAGGAGTTATGGGGTAGCGGGGAGAGCAAATATACATTTATTATGATTCTTTAACCAAAACCTATTAAGACCTTATGTCCAAGTTTATTTACATACACTCACAAATGTATATCACATACGCTACCTACAAATAGCTATCACAGATTCAATAAATTGCTTTTCTGCAGTGAACATTCTTCATGACGAATAGCCGGTTTGTTAATGTAGCTGTACTTCAAATTCTGCTACAGAGGTATTATATGTGATTATATCTGAAATATGTCAAACATTACCCAATGCAAATATTCTATATATAGAAAGCCATATCAATAGCTTTGCAAACATGTCTCTTCAATCCAAGAAATGTGTTCTGTGCTGCTCTGCCCTTTTTTTCACTGAACAGAGGTAAATTTTGAACTTGTTAAAATGAGAGTTGCAGCAGTAATGCTTCTTATTACATCATTTATCTATCAAAGTTTACATAAGGATTTCTTGGGATAATGATAGTCCAAATTCACTATGCAGCATGTTATAGTCCCGTGATGGCGAACCTGTGCCAGGCGTGCCACGTGGAGCCATATCTGAGGGCACGCGAGGCGTTGCCCTATGTCAGCTCCAGCGCGCATGGGTGCGCTGGCCAGTTGATTTTCGGCCTTCCGGAGGGCGGGGGGGAGGTAGTTTTCGCCATCCCCAGGCTTCAAGAAAGCCTCCGGAGCCTGTGGATGGCGAAAAACGGACTCAACGGCCCAACCGGAGGGCTTTCCTGAAGCCTGGGTGAAAAACAACCGAACGGCCCAACCTGAAGTTCGGAAATGTTTTTCGCCATCCACACGCTCCGGAGACTTTCCTGAAGCCTGGGGAAGGCGAAAATGACCTCCCCCCTGCCCTCCGGAAGGCCGAAAATCAGCTGGAATCCGTTTTTTGCCATCCACGGGCTCCGGAGGATTCAGTGAGTCCTGCGCACATGCGCATGGGGGGCAGTGCGGGGGGTTTGTGCGCACATGCGTGGGGGGAGGGCATTGCAATATGGGTGTGGGCACATGCGCGCAAGCAAAAAAAGGTTCACCATCACTGTTATAGTCTATGTGGACTTTGAATGAGGGGGGGGTGTTGGTTGGTGATTGGAGGCTTTTTGGGAAATATTGACTGATGTTTGGAAACGGTGCTAACCCTATTTTGATTGGTCCACGTTATCAATCTATTGTATGGTGTGAATCAGCCACTTGAATGAATGATAAGAGTATATTTAGTTCCATTGATTCAAATAAAGGAACCATCAACAAATTTATGGAATTAGATATAATCTACCACTTGCTCCTCACTTTTCAACTGTTGCACAGAGAAAGCTTGCTGGAGTGCCAACTGAAATATCTGTTTAAAAAAAAAAAAAAAAACAGGATCTCCCTAAGTCTGAAGAACCTCAACTAGAAGTATGTAAAATTCATGTAATTATCAACAGACCATTGTAAACAAAACCATGTAGACTACAACTGATGGGAAAAGGTAAAAGTGAGAAGACTCAGTGTGGGGACATTCATTTCTGCAAGGATCATCTGTTGGGGTAGAATTCTGACCATTTGAAGCTATTTAAGGTTTATACATCTTGATGAAAATCAAGAAAGCCAGGCCCTAGATTCCTGAAGACAAGTTTAATCTACCCAGAGAATTCTGTTTTTTTCAAACTTTCATTTATTTCAGTATTTTATAAGAGTAAGTTGTTTGGGAGCCTCAGCAAAGAAATGGTAAATATATGCAAATACGTAACCACTAATTCACAGATGTTTAGCACAATTTCTCTCATATTTAACAGGTTGGATCCAGATTTAGATACACTTAACACACACGACTGAAACTAATGCCATGAGTTGTCAGACTTAGAACAAATCTATTGAAATCAGAATCCAACTCAAGATTTCTATAGTAATTAGGCACAATTATGCTGCCTGAAATTTCAGGTGAGAAACGAAGAATTTTATAATGATTACCTTCTGTAAACACGTTAGATCTGAATCTCTATGGAAGATTTTATCCATGGGCACACAACTATTGAATGAAACATGGCAAGACAATGTCAGAGGATACATAAAAGTGCTTTTTATTGAAATACATACTAATTTGGACTAACTTGAAAGATTCCAAAATGCAAACAGCTACACACCTATGAGACAGTCTGTATTTTTCAATTATCCACTGTGTTTTTTCTAATACTATCTCCCACTGAGGCTCTTCCAACATTTGTTGCACTTCAAACTTGTATGGCAGGCCTGTAAGCCATTAAAACATATATCACATTATTCATAATCATATACAAAAAATGCTGCTCTTTGATTTAAACTTTATTGTTCACCTCCCTTTATTTGTACTGACAAAAAATGCACAACACTAGTTTATAACATCAAGACCTTGATCCAATTATCTTAATTACAGACCAAATTAGCTTAAGTTCTAAAATCAGGTTCAAATCTGTGTCGAATTGCTCATTTAATAGCTTGTCCATAGTATAATTGAGCAGAAAACGCATGCCTTGTTAATTTCAAAAATGAGATGTATTATACAAACTATAAAGCCATTTGATTATAACTGGAAACATTCGACATCTTGGATACTCAAACCTTTAATTATTGAAATTGATATTAATTTCTTTTCCTCCCCTCTTTCTATCACAGATAATCCTATACTCCAATTTATACAAACTTCAATTGTCTTCATGCTTTGGATATCAATTTACAAAGGATTATTGATAATATCAAGAGATTAAAGGCTAGATACAGATTTTATAAATCCACAGGCAAGTTCTCTTATTGCTTAGCTTTTCCAATTTAACCAGGCTGCTCTGCTGATAATATTTTTAAGAACTGGGTTTAACTAAATTACTCAAACCCCCAAATCTACTTTCTACAATTTTCCTGTACACAGGCATTTCAGATACTTAGACAACCATATGTTCATTTATCTAGATTCTAGACCATTAAAGACAAAAAGATAATTTATATACTCTACTAGTTACTGAATGTAGTCAAGCAGATGCTAGCAACCATCTGACAGTCTGTGAACTTCAGACTGAATCTGAGTTCTAACATTCTAGTACAAACAAGAAACAAAACAACTGAACTCTTCGGGTGTCAGGCACAAGGGTAATAATGCAGACGCTCCCCCTTTGTAAGTATGCTTTTAAAAAAAGACCCAAATTGAACAATATACCGTATTTTTCGGAGTATAAGACGCACTTTTCCCACCCCAAAAGAGGGTGGAAATGTTGGTGCGTCTTATACACCGAATACAGCCATTTTTTGCCTCCTGAAGCCCCGCCCATGCGAAAACAGGGTGCGCAGAGGGTTTGGGAGGTCTGCAGAGTGCTCCTGGGGGCTGGGGGAGGGCAAAAACGCCCCAGTTTTTGCGAAAAACGGCTCATTTTTTCACAAAAACAGGGTGCACAGAGGGTTTGGGAGGGCTGCAGAGTGCTCCGGAGGTCTGGGGGAGGGCAAAAACGCCCCTGTGTTTGCGAAAAACGGGTGAAAAAGGGCCCGTTTTTCACAAAAACAGGGTGCTCAGAGGGTTTGGGAGGTCTGCAGAGTGCTCCTGGGGGCTGCGGGAGGGCAAAACCCCAGTTTTTGCGAAAAACGGCCCATTTTTCACAAAAATGGGGTGTGCAGAGGGTTTGGGAGGTCTGCAGAGTGCTCCTGGGGGCTGGGGGAGAGCAAAAACGCCGTTTTTGCAAAAAATGGGCAAAAAACGGCCCGTTTTTCACAAAAACGGGGTACGCAGAGGGTTTGGAAGGTCTGCAGTGTGCTCTTGGGGGCTGGGGGAGGGCAAAAACTTTTTTTTTCTTACTTATCTCTTCGAAAACTTGGTGCGTCTTATACACCTTATAGTCTTATAAGTGCGTCTTATAGTCCGAAAAATACGGTAATATAATCTTGTACATTTTCCCCTCCCATAAGTATTATGGGGAAATGTTCCATTCTGTTAGTTTTGGATCATTTTTAAAATATTTTTTAAATGTGTAATTTAAGTTTGGGGTGTATAGATGTCTCCTAGGAATGTTATGACCACTGACGTGCCTATAAATGCTGCATTGCCAATCACAAGGCTGAACAACTGGGTCTAGTATAATTGCAACACGATCCAGATTTTAGTTAAATACTCTTAAAATTGATATCTACTTCCACTTTTCAGTATTCATGGGCATTTCTGAGACGTTGGGGAGCTGGTCTACAATAAAGGCTGGTATTTAAGTAGGGGAAGCCTTACTTACTCCAACCCCCAAAGCTTTCTTCACTATAAATGCAAACGCAGGTCAAAGATTCCTGTAACACTAGCCCCTCGGTGCTTAGATTCAAATTCATTAATTAACGTTCAGTTTGTAAAAACTAGCGTATACTTTTCTTCCCCACCCCCAAGGTTTCTAATTAAGCATAGCTTAATTATAATGACTCTTTCTCTTCTCTCTCCAAAGCCTGCTTTTAAAACACATTGAAATACAACCTATAACAGAGAGGATTATTTTAAAAACCACTTACGGTAGGATCCATCTGAACTAGTCTCATCACTAATCACAAGACAAGTGATCTGAGAATATGGAAGAGGATTATTTCGATTGTAAGGACTTATAATCATTCCAACAAACATTGAGCCACCTCTGGAAAAATAGCTCTGGAGAAAAATAATAATGCAATAAACAAAAATATATACTTTTCCTTCTCTGCATATAATCAATCAGAATGCAAACGTATCAATAACAGTGGTATATCGTGGTTTTATTATTCAAAGTTGTATATGGCTAATAAATACAGTGGGGCAAAAAAGTATTTAGTCAGCCACCAATTGTGCAAGTTCTCCCACTTAAAAAGATGAGAGAAGCCTGTAATTGACATCATAGGTAGACCTCAACTATGAGAGACAAAATGAGAAAACAAATCCAGACAATCACATTGCCTGATTTGGAAAGAATTTATTTGCAAATTATGGTGGAAAATAAGTATTTGGTCAATATCAAAAGTTCATCTCAATACTTTGTTATATATCCTTTGTTGGCAATGACAGAGGTCAAACGTTTTCTGTAAGTCTTCACAAGGCTGGCACACACTGTTGCTGGTATGTTGGCCCATTCCTCCATGCCGATCTCCTCTAGAGCAGTGATGCTTTGGGGCTGTCGCTGGGCAACACGGGCTTTCAACTCCCTCCAAAGGTTTT
>QLTV01002925.1:3303957-3317477 GCA_003457575.1 Thermophis baileyi | reverse complement strand
GCGAGGAGGGCGTGCCCTCCAGCCTGAAGCGGCAGGAAGCGAAGGCTGCCTTACGCGCAACTGTGGTGTGAAGGCAGCTACAGGGCCGCTTCTCTCCTGTCGTAAGGATCCGGCCATCGCCTTGCCGTGCCCCCCCACCCCGCATGAGAGGAGAAGGAGAGGGAGGAGGGTCGCCGGAGCGAAGGCAGCCTTCGCTTCCTGCCGCTTCGGGCTGGAGCTTATGCCCACCCAGCTCGGCCGAAGAGCTGCAGGGGGGGGGAAGGGACAGGACATGGCAAGGCAATGGCCAGATCCTTAGGGCAGGAGAGAAGCCGCGTCCAAAGACCCTCCTTAAGCGGGCAGCCGCCCGCCCTCCACGCACGCCTTTGCTTGAGGGATTCCCCACGCATGCGCACCCTCCTGGCCCCGCCACAGCCAGCCAGGGAGTCGCGAGAGGGGGAGGAGGGTCGCCTGAAGGAAAGCCTCCACCGGGGGTAGCTATGTGCCTCAACCAGCGCCGGAGAATCAGCCCCGCCCACTTCTCCATTCCCGCCGTCGCCCTTACCTTCTCAGGCCAGGTGAGGGAGGGGAGGGCGAGGCCAGCCAGTGATGGGACAGGGAGCCACAGCAGGGGGCCCAAAGAGCCGCATGCGGCTCCAGAGCCGCAGGTTGCCGACCCCTGTCCTAGCTATATACATACTCAAGCAAGTTCAGGAGTCCAAAATGTTATTACCTCAAACGTCTGTCCTTCCAAATCTCTGGCGTCGCACCAGTTTCCCCATGGGTCTCTCACTCGGCGCCTCCTCGTACGCTGTACCAAACAGAAATGCACTCACACATCTATTCAAGTGCACCAAGGGCAGCAAGCTCTCTTCATAATTTATGAAGGACTGTCACAAAAATATTGCAATGTACAGTGATCCAGATTGCCACTCTCCTTACCAGCCGATGAATATAGATGACACATGAACTTTAGCTGACCCAATCTGACCCATTTTTACTCTTTCCAGCCTCATTTCCTAATTCCGCATGCAACGATGCAATGCAGAAGAAAATTACAGACAACTCCTACAGCAACTGCAGGTGAAGGGGCTGGAAAAAAAATACCAGAAGCCATGCTGGGCCTGTTTTCCCTCTCTAGCTATTCTTTCCAATCTAGCATTGGGGGAAAAGTATGTAAATAGGCTCAAGTATCTGCCTAGTCAGTCAAGCTAGTCAATTCTTAAGATTTGTACCAAATGAGATGATGTCAAAAAGAGAAGCCAAGAAAAGAAAGAACAGCTTTGAAAATGAGCTGGATTTAGCAGGAGACTGCAGAGAAAACAACTCCAGAAAAACAACTGGGTAACGATGCAGAATGTTGCTAGCTGTTTCATTCTAAGCCCTCCCTCCAGTCATGTGATGACAAATTGAACTGCTTTTAAAGGCCTGGGGGGGGGGGGGAATCGTCAGGCTTTCTCTCATTTGTTTTACTTTGTATTTATATAACCTCACTTTTTGCTCATAATCAACTGCATCGCTTAGCAATGGAAATTCTGGTTCCAATTACCATCATTAAGCGAGGACTAGCTGTATAGTACATTAACTAGTAGTTTCAGTTTTTGCGAACAATAGTAATTTCCTTTTCCTCAGCTTCCAAATTTAAATACATTGACTTGAAAACGAATAACCACTATTATATACCTGCCCAATGATCTAGTTGAGAGCAATATATAATTGAACAAAATCTCTGCAAAAATAGCATCATGGGTAGAACGCCAATATATAATTAATGAAGTCGAAGAAATCTCAGCACTGTGTCAAAAAATGTATTCAAGTTTGCATTCCTACAAATATGATTCTCAAACAAACGCAGTAGAAAGAGAATGAGGAAAAAATAACCCAAAGAATCACGAACACATGAGCCTGTTTTCCATCTCACCATAGATTGTAGACGTTGCACAAGCTGATATGCGTCAACAGCATCCTTGCCTTCCCTGGGCCGTACTTTGTCAACTGTTTGTGGTCTATTATACACAGCTTGCTCTGTAAAGGTGAAGAGATGTTGCCCTTCAGTCTACACTTTAGACAGATGCTCAAAAAACAACTAACCCCAGGGTCAAAACCAAACATCTGATGACAATATATAACTTCGCACTTATTTTAATTCTATCATTCAAGTTAAAATTTCCATGCAATCACAAGGTTTATGTGACTAAATAGAGCATCACTTCCAAAATAAATAAATAAATAAATAATCAATTTGCTCATTTACTGTATATGCTCTTTAGAATAGCAAAGCCTTGTAAAGCATGCTGGACTAAGAATTGTTATAAGTTACATAAACAATGCTACCTACGTAGGAGCATACAAAAGGGGAGCCAAGATGTAGAGATTATTACAATATAGCTAGGTATTACACAACATTAAGGAAAATAATAAAATAAACTTTCTTTTGGGATCCGTCTCTAACCTACTATAAAGTACAGGCATCAGATCCAGTTAGGTCCCCCAAACCTAACTGAAGGGGAAAAGAAACAGCAACCAATTGTGTTCTTTTAAAAGAAAACAGCAAATGCTTCATTCAGACTGCAAATTCTAGACACATAAAAAAATCTACATTCAAGTAGATCCTTATGCCTAGCTTACAGAGTTAAATCATGCACTCTACAGATTAAGCAGCCAATACCAATTAAGTTGACCAAGATACTGACTCTACTGTTATTTTTCTTCTGGTGACATTATTACAAGATGTCATAATAAAACCCAATACATTTAGGATTCATATACTTCCTCTTCCATATATTGCACTGAACAATCATTGATTCCCTCATTTGTAAGACAAAGAGACCTACTTCTGGCATCTGTAGTAGGAGTATTTGGGGGGGGGGGAAGCACTTAAGGGGAAAAACCTTGAGCGCCTTTGTTGCCACTGACCACAAAGAAAATTCAGTGAAGAGAAATTAAAGAACTAATTTATCAAAAGATACTAATTTGTTTCCAATGTCTTACACAGGGATAAAGTTGTTTTATTTCATTTTCTGGCACACTATTCATAGAATATTTATTATCAACTAACAACCTGACCTCCTCATATAGAATCCAAATCAATTATGCATACACTCAGAACTCCTGATGAAACTTCACTTAGTTTTTAACTGGCCTTCAGCCCACAAAAGCTACCGCCATAATTAAATAGGATTGATACAAAAAGCTGTGCTGTTGTTTTACCACAAAGGACAGAATGTAGCAGAAAAATACAAATTTGAGGTAATGAAAAAAGAGAGAAAGAGAAAGATCACATATGAGTTCTTGATTCTCTAGGATTGGCATCTGACCTCCAACCACAATAAGCATATTTTTTAAATGCTGTTTCTAATCTTTATTCTCTTTCCACCTCAAGACTACCAGCGCTTTCTAAAAGCAAAGTTTCAGTAGAATTTTCTATGTCTTTGGTAGTTGTGAGCTACTTAGGAGACTCTTCTAAAAAACAAAGGATACAGACGTAAACCTAATGAAAGAGTGTTCTTTTTACCACAGCCAAAGTTAATTGCTCCTATTAATTCCAGGTACGTATGTATTCGTCCAATGCAGTTGACATCACCGCAATTCTTCAGCCCTGGACGTACCGATGTCTTGTTCAGGTATTTTGGTTTGATTCTTTCCCTAAAACCAAGTGGAATCACAATTAAAAAATATAGATTTGACATACCTAAACGTATCTCATAATTTGGGGGGGGCAGTCATGAAAGCTATGGGATGGTTGCCATTCTTCTAGAGAATTTCTATTGAAGCGATAAAAAGCAGTGAAAGCCAGCTGGTGACCTTGGGATGGACATTCTCTCTCAGCCCAGCCCTACTTTATAGGGTTTATGATGTGGGCAAAATAGGAGTTAGAGAATTAGGTAAGTTTGCTGCCTTGAGTTATATATGAAGACAGGATAAATATATAATAACAATAATATTTCTGTAACAGCCATATAAGATAGATTGGGCAGCAAGAGAATGATTGGCCTTAAGTTTGCCAGTAATATCTCAGTTGTAGATCTGACTGCTCTACAGTTTTGCAAATAACTGGAAGTTATCAGGGTGCACAAATGGGGGGCACTGATGGCTAACAAGTCATGTATTGTAAATGGACACTACCTAACTGTGCAAGCTTATCAAAAACACACAAACTCTTAATTACACGAAACACGTTTGTTGCATACCCTATCACCGATGGCACTCTTTTCACCAACACGGTGTGTGCATTGATCAGATCCCCTTAAAAACAGCAAATTTATTGTCCAAAGAAGTCAGATGAACCTGAAGTCAGCTTCCGGTTCATCAATAATGCTTACCATTGGTCCAAAATATAATTTCTAATTTTCAAATAGCGCTCAGGTGTTTTGGCTTGACGCCCGACAAAAAATTCTGGAATCGCTTGCTTTTCTTCTTCCAATATAATGCCTCTATCTATTGCTATTTCTTGATCTGGTGACTTAAGCTCCTCTGCATCCATCCGATTTTCCTCCCCAAGGTGTTCAGAAGAAAGGAAATGAATGCCACTGTCAGTTATGTCCTTTTGTTCTTCACAAAGCTCTGGGCTAGGAAACCAGTCGGGACTTTCAGAAGTCCCTGTTCCGTCACACTTCTGATTCTCTGTTTTTATAGTCCGATGCTCTTTATTCTCAGAGCAGGAGACTGCAGTTTCATCTGCGTTTTGCTCTGGCTTTGTAACACCCTGGGTTAAGAGAACAGCAGACATGTGTTGGGCAGAATCCAAAACAGGTTCTGTCCAATTGCTTTGCTCGGATAGGCTTTTTGGAACATCTAATATCTCAGACTTTCCAGATTCTTGCTGATGTGCACAGGATAAAAGTTCATCCATTTCATCTGTAATGTCTACTTCCTCGTCATCTGATAATTTTTCAATTTTCACTGCGTTTAAATTAGGGTCCGCTCGACCTCTTAAGTGCTCTGGTGCCCATGTCACCTTCTCCCTTTCAACATCCTCACTGCTTTGTGGAAGAGGAGCACCGATGTGCTGTTGCTGCTGTTTCACTTTTTCTACGCCATCACTTTTTGCCTGGTTACATTAAGAAGAGTTAAGCATTGCATGACTAAATAAAAAAAAAATCAAAACAAAAGAGAATACTAGTTAAGACAAATAAATAGAACCAGCTACTTCTCAGTGTTGCCCCGTTCTCCAGTTAAAAACAATTCCAGTTAGGAGTAATAGTCAAGTGTTTTCATCTTGTGTTAGATTATATAATTGCTCCTATATGCAAAATGGGGGAAAAAGGGGGTGCAGACACAAATACTCAACCAGGTGTTCTCAAAATTTCAAGAGAGAATTTGGGCATTTGGAAGAATTTGAAGCTGCATGAGTGATAGTCTACTTGTTTGATGCTATATTTCACTCTGTGGCTCAATTAATAATATTTAAAAGGGAAGCTGGACACTGGATAGATCTGATCAATTTATTTTTTAGCTAATCATTTACTATTTGTCATCCTGTCAAGGAAAACTTATTTCTAATTTACCTTGTTCTTAAAGTATTGTCTGGCATAGCTCTTTACTTGAAGAACATTGCGACTTCCAATCATCATAGCAATTTTTGTCCATCTTCTGCCAAATTTAGCCTAGCAAAAAAATAAATATAAATTCAGAGGTGGGAATACAGAAAAGGTAGCAATTTATCCAAACATGGCTACTGTAAGGGACTGTAATGGTATATGTATATGTGGCAATGACCTTGGAAGACAGGAGGAAGAGCTTCAGCCTAGAAAACAGTCTGATAAACAAAATGTGAGTTTGAAGGAAGAGGGGGTTGTAAAAACACCTCAGAAGGGACCCTCTCTGGTTCTCAGGACAGTAAAACTGAGGGGTACTTTCAGACTTGCAAAATTTTGTTAATGAAACCTTACAATAAAAATAGATCTAATACTGCTGACTGTCCTTCTTGACTGACTACCTCTCATGGCTAACAGTTATAGAGGTAGTCCTCCTTTAGCGGCTAACTTGTTTAGCAACCATTTGCAGTTACAATAATGATGAAAAAAATTGTGACCAGTCCTCACATTCAGACCTTTGTAGTTCTAAAAAGCAAAGGAGAGTTGAAGTAAGATCATAAGCTGCAGTTGCAGTTTTACTTAATAGCCCAGTTGTTAATCCCAATTGTGGTTGCTAAATGAGGACTACCTGTACTACCAACAAGTACTATGGTCACACTCGGAAATATCATGGAGACCCAAAGTGAACCACAGTACTTCTTTGTCAAATACCTTTTTTAGAATTTAATTTTAAGATACACTTTTCTGGCAATCTCCGGAATGGCATGATAACTTTGCGAACAGAACAGACTAAGGAACTTAGAGGAATAAAAAAATAGTTTTCAAGCTCAGATGTGCAAGTCCTTATTAGTAAGCTAAACCCAGATTATATTTTACTCTCAGAAGATAAGAGTTTTCCATCTTCCTTCTCAAATTTGCTGTAAATAATTGGGGATTTTTGGCAATAGTGTGAGAATCAGTACAAGGAACTGCATTTCCCTGGTAATGCATCTTAGAATCTCTACTGGCTTGCAAAGGTTATCTTATCTTATTCAACACAGACTGTTTTAATGTTAAGGCTGAAGGATGGCTGATTATCACCAAAATTAGAGTAAATGATCCAAGTAGAATTACAGATAGTCCTCAATTTATAACCATTCTTTTAGTGTCTGTTCGACGTTACAACAGCATTGAAAAAGTGACTTTTTTCACTCTTACGACCTTTGCAGCATCCCCATGTGATCAAAATTAGGATGCTTGGCAACTGGGTTATATTTATGATGGTTGCAGTGTCACAGGGTCATGTGATCAACTTTTGCGACCTTCTGACAAGCAAAGTCATTAGGGAAGCAAGATTCACTTAACAACCGTGCTACTAACAACTGCAGTGGCTCACTTAACAACTGTAGCAAGAAAGATCATAAAATGAGGCAAAACTTACTTAACAACTGTTTTGCTTAGCAAAGGATTTTGGGGATCAATTGTGATCATAAGTCAAGGACCACCTGTACTTTCTTGTTCCTTTTTAAACAATTATGCGGTATGGTTGTATTTTAAAACTGTTTATGTTAAATTATAGCGTTAGTAATATTTACCAGTCCTTCTTCAAACTTTTCCTTTTCTTCTGTTGTCCACTTCAGAGAACTAGTTACTGATTTTGTAGGTGAACGAAGCCTATCAGAAAGCAAAATACTTGATTTCATACACATGCACTTAAATAATAGGACGTAAAAGAAAACTTTTTATAATCAACTGCCTTTACAAAAAATACTTAAGAGCATGTCACATGTCTAAAAAGTAGACATTTCTTAAACAAGGGTTTGGGTTCAAGATAAAAGACTCTGTGACTTGCAGTATCTTGCATATAGGATTTCCTATCACTCCACCATTCTGTTTTGGGAGCTGTTAATGTGTGGATGATATTAAAAATGTTTTGCCCTGATAGAAGGGTCTTACCAGCAAGATATAATCTTGGATCCAATCCAATATGAATGCAAGAAATTCAATTATTTCAGAGTGTTTATAAACAACACAACAAATTCTGCAAGCATAAAACAACTATCTTCAACTTAGGTTTAGCATCAGAAGTACATACGTGATTTTTGTTTCTTTCTTGTGTGGACTATGAAGTAAAAACAAGAAAAAAATGTTACTTAATATTTTACATTTAGCAGACATTTGTAAAGTTATCTTTATAATGTGTAGATTTTTAAAAAGTTTTCCAGTATTCTGATTACTTTCAGTTATTACTTTCAGTTTTAATTTTTATACCTTGTAGAATGAAAATATGTTTTAAAATATTAAATTCTTGCTTTAAAAAATTAACAGTGTGGTCAGAAAGAACATTAAAGAACACTGGTGGCCCACCAGAGTTTTACACAGTAAATTTTACCTTTTTGTACATTTTTTATCATTTTCCTTCGGCTCATGCCAATTTTTTTCTGGAAGAGACTTGCTAGACAAGTAATATCTGAAATATATTAAGGACTTCAGAAAGTACAGTATTGTGAGAGAAAATTTTTCACAGAAATGTTTGGGCAGTTATTTATTTAAAAGCAGTGTCGCTGAAACCCAATCAATGTGCATAAGTTGTAACACTCATGAAGTATTGTAATAATACCATATATTCTTGCACAACACTTGGTTAATGAAGAAAAATAATCCCATATGCATTTAATCAGATTTAATTGAAAGCTTAATGTGTTTATGATTATAACTGAAACAAAAAAAAACCATAGATAAGACACATAAAATTTATCTGTACCACCACCCACATTCAGTGAAATTAGAATAATTTTACTTGCAGACTTCTTTCCTGCAGAGGAAATAATAAAAAAGAATATTTGTATTCAGGACATGGAAAAAGCAAAAATCTACCCAGGAAGCACAAAAACTGGTGGTAGACAAAACAATCACAGTACATAACTCAAGTTCTTCCTCTTCACACAGGACAACTGAGCTTATTCAAATAAGTATATCATATTTATCTATGAAAAGAAGCCTTCATGTTTTATGTCCTTGTAAGTCTATCAATAAGGACATAAATAATAATCCTCTTTTTCCACAAAGGATTAGGAGACTGTTGGCAAAAGAAAGTATCTTGGGAAATAGATATGAGGAACAAATTGTTACAAAACCAGTCATAATCCTTAATAGCTGCCTTCTGATTACACATCTGCATTACAGCTCTTTTTCTCACGTTTTAGTAGGAAAAGGATACTCTTCTTCCAGAAGCATCTTCTCAATGACAGCCTTGTTTTCTTCACTAATTGTACTATCAAGACTCCAAGGCTAAGAGAAGAAATAGCAGTTATACAACAGTAATTTTCATAACAAGAGTGGTATGAAGAGAAAGAGGAATCCTCTGAGATGCAAAGTGAAAAAATAGGCATATTTGTAGGAAAACTCAGAAAACCTGATGTAAAACTTGGTTTTAAAAAATAATATAAATTAGTAAAATCTCATCCTTTCCTTAGAAACCCAAAAAGGAACAGCGTCAACGATTATAATAAGCATGCCTCAAAAAGAAAAAGACGTATACATAAACATACTGCACATAACTATGTCATACTTGTTCCCAGGCTTAAATATTTTTCATGAACACTGCATGTAATATTTCCTTTCTGCCTATGGTAGTTTATACACCAAAGTACATGGAAATTGAAACACATTAAAAAAAAACATTTGTCCCAAAATATATTCTTCCATTATATTCTGTAGTTTACTTACAAGAACCACATCTGTTCTCCATGTGGAATCAAGGTAGTGATCTTGGAGTAAACTGGATGATGGATATTGATAACTTCTGAAAAAAAAGCCAAAGAATAAATATTATCAAAGGCATGGTATTTTAATACTTTTTAAATATCATATAATATTGCCCTGCCCTTGATCTTACCCATTTGTCTTTACAAGAACATATGGATTAACAAATAATACTATAAAAGAACAGGCTGAACTAGAGAGCTGGGTTAAACATTGCCATAAGAGATCCCAAGTCCAGCTCTCTCTTGAATTCTGTTGATCCTTATCTAATGTCAAGTTAGCTTTGATCATTAGTTGACTAGATTCTCATGTATAGGTAGCAATAATAAACTCTTCTATGCTTTGGACTCAACAAATGCTCCTGGGTATTTGCCCGACAAGTACTGGAAAAAATTATTATTTATATCTATAATTCCTTATCCCATGAGATAAACAGTGAAACATTCAGTTATTGTTGCAGCAGTATGCCATATTTAGGACCATCTGATCTGAAGAACCGGTGGTTGGAAAAGATCATCCATAAAAATATCAGAGTCCTTTGCACACTGTGTATCAAAATGAAAAGTTAACTGCACTGTTTAGTAGCTTAAAATAATAAAAGAAAATAATTTTAAAAGTAGGAATGGTTCAAATAATTGTTCGGAAACAATGAAGTATAGAAGTGGAACAAAAGGTATGAAAGTCTTTGAAAAGGTAAATTATTTTCACAGAGATGAAAAGTAATCTATGATCTATGAGATGCTGATAAACAACAGATAAGCAAACAAGATGAGATTTCATCAATTATTCCTGAATTTATCAGTCCTTTTGCTACTGCTTCTAAACAATGGTCAAAATTTGTATGAGTAAAGCATTTTCATCTTTCACACCCTCCAAAGAAGTCTATAGATATTCAATTTCCACCATTATCTCTGTCACACTGACAGATTACTAGGAAGGACCTAAGCAGCAAGCACAGACACAGATTTAATTTAATAGTTATAATTTTAAGAAGCTCATCAAGGACAGCTTATAGTGTAATGCTATGTGAAAATAACCTTGGGAAGCAGGAGGAAAAGCTGCAGCCTAGTCTGGTGAATAATATTTGACTCTGAAGGAGATTTTAACTATTGAGAGAGTAAAAGTGAAGGAAGGGAGGGACTAGTCATTCAGACTAGATTCTGTTGATGCAACCTTACAATAAAGATAAAGCTGGTACTCTAAGTTGTGCTTGTGATAAATATTTGACAGCACTAGGCTGCCACAATTTACAAATACACCCACTACTGAGATGCTTATCTCTCGGTTTGCAAAAAATAGTCGGCTTTATTTTTGTAAATATAAGAGAATAGCTGGGGAGTGTAAGGGATGGTGTCTCTTCCCCTCCCCCTCCCCCATTATCTTTGTCCTCTAGCAATCATAAGAGAACAGAATAGATAAATTAACTTATAAGTCTGATTTACCTGACCGCACAAGCACGAGTATGGGAGACCGACGGAATGAAACATCGTCCCCGAAGACGAGCCAGAAGCCCTAGATCAGTGTTTCTCACCTTTGGCAACGTGTGGACTTCAACTCCCAGAATTCCCCGGCCCGCATGGCTGGTTGTGGAATTCTGGGAGTTGCAGTCCACAAAATTTAAAATGGCCAAGGTTGAGAAACAATGGGTCCTAGACCCAGGGCAGTGGCACGACTGACTTCAACCAGCCCCTGCCACGGAAAAAGGGTCTGGGCGAACGGCATTGCGGGAGGCCTCTCCTCCAAAACAGAACCATCTTCCCGATTGCCAGGTTGCAGCTCAAAGCTCGCCCTCTCTTACCCTGCCTGCGCTTCCGCAGCAGGTCCCACCGTCGAGTCTCCCTCGACATCGACATCTAACTCTTCCACAGCCTCCATACTGGCACCTCCACCGGATATCGCGGCGACGACACAGGAAGGGAGTCAAATGTGGGCTGGCGCGTCTTCCGCCCTGGAACTCGGGCCTGGATGACGTTGCAGGAGGCGGACTCAAGACCCGCGCATGCGCAAAAGGCGACCGGCTCCCCGTTGGCTCTTGCTTCCGCCCTTAGTTGGTTGTGGCGAAGGAAAACGTGATGGGGCTGAAAAGGGGCTATGGAAAGACTCAGTGTGGCGAGAGAAAGAGCTGTAGGTAGAAAAATCCAGTCCGGTTCCAATCCGGGAGAAAAAGAATAAAATGGAGACTGGCTGATTGGAAAGAAGGTCTCTGTTTATTTGGATGTCAGAAACTTCAGTGACAGCAGCAAATGTTTCTGCGGTGGCTGACCAACTGGCTGAGTGCGTGGATGGATTTTATAGGGTTCCGAGATGCTCCCAAGGAATTGTGCAATGGTGTCTTTTATTATTTCAGTGGTGGTGGGTTAATCCTATTATGTCCCAAAGGTACCTGCCCTTGCAATTCAGGTGGGGGAATGTAGATTTTTAATGTGAATGCTCCAACACTGGAAGTTTTTAAGAAGATGTTGGATAACCATTTGTCTGAAGTGGTGTAGGGTTTCCTGCCTAAGCAGGGGGTTGGACTAGAAGACCTCCAAGGTCCCTTCCAACTCTGTTATTCTATTCTATTCTAATCCCATCAGCTCCAACCTTCTGTGCTTTTTGTTTATGAATAGATTGGCCCAGTCTTCCTGAATGGATACAAAATCTGCATTCCTAAAGGCCAGCACATTTCTTGGTTTGAAGCTGTTTTCCTATGGCAGGAAGACTGGGACTGCTTTCTGCCTTTATTAAGATTTTTCTCCTTTGGGGAAATAGTCTAGCCTGCCTCTTTTTAATAAAGACTATTTTAATCTGGGGAGGGAGAGCTTCCTACAGAGCAGACTGAAACTGTGTGTGTGTGTATATATACTGTTTATGTATATATGTTTATATGTATATATATCCACCCAAAATTAGCATTAACATTGTTAATAGTAACTCTCCAAACAGCATGTAGTAAAAGCAGAAGCCATACTAGCCTTTCTGACAGGTCAGGTTTATAGGAGTCTGGATTAGGTCTGTGAATCACTTATTCATGTGTTTGTAGACATTTTCAAGGCATTCCGTTAGACTGGAGCGGCAAGATGCCGCTGTAGAAGACAACGTTGCTTTAAAATAGGGCTGCCAGATCTGGGCTGCAAAAGGCTGTGCATTTCCTGAATCTCTGCTTCCACCTAGGGGTCTTTCCTACTTCAGCTGACTGCTAGCTGCAGTTCGGCAGTTCAAATCTCACCGGCTCAAGGTTGACTCAGCCTTCCATCCTTCCGAGGTTGGTAAAATGAGGACCCAGATTGTTGGGGGCAATATGCTGACTCTGTAAACCGTTTAGAGAGAGCTGTAAAGCACTGTGAAGCAGTATATAAGTCTAAGTGCTATTGCTATTTCCGATTTTTATACTCCTAAAAGGCATTCCTGGTTCACCAGTTGAGAATATCTTTCAAACTGAGTACAACTTACGACCACAATTGAGCCCAAAATTTATGTTGCCAAGAGGCACATTTGTTAAGTGAGTTTTGCCCCATTTTAGGACCTTTCTTGCCACAGTTATTAACTGAATCACTGCAGTTAAGTTAGTAAGATGGTTGTTAAGTGAATCTGGATTCCCCATTGACTTTGCTTGTCAGGAAGTCGCAAAAGTTGATCACATGGCCCCGGAACACTGCAACTGCCATAAATATGAATCAGTTGCCAAGCATCTGAATTTTGACCATGGGGATATTGCAATGGTCATAAGTGTGAAAAAATGGTCATAAATCACTTTTTTCAGTGCTGCTGTAACTTTGAACAGTCACTAAAGGAACTACTGTAAGTCAAGGACTACTGTACCTGAGTCATGACCCCCATGAAGGATTCATCCACAGAGGATGAAGAGGAACCAGGAAGGATATTGGAGTCCGAGGGGTTCTGAGACAAACAGAGCAGTATTATTGGGGGGAAACTGCAGCAAAGTTCCTATTCAAAGTTCCTCTAAGCCACAGGTCACCAACCGGTGGTCCGCGGACCACTGGTGGTCCGTGAGAAAATTTTGGTGGTCTGTGCCCCCCCCCCGGGCTGGAGAATTTGCATGGGGCCAAGCAAGCACTCATCCCTCAAGAAGCCTGGATGAAGTTTCGTCTCCATGCAAATTCTTGAGCCCGGACGAAGTTTCCTGCCCTGCTTCAAACGCTGGTGCCGCACTACAGCTGAGAGAAGCACTTGGATGGGCTTCTCGAGAGGAGTGTTTGTTCGGCCCCATGCACATTCTCCAGCCCAGATGAAGTCCCCCCCCCGCTTCAAACGCAAATT
>QLTV01002925.1:3292146-3303365 GCA_003457575.1 Thermophis baileyi | reverse complement strand
CGAAGGAAGGTAAAATCAGAAGGGGGGGGAAGGAAGGAAGGTGGAGGCGGGAGGGGGAAGGAAGGAAAGTAAAATCAGAGGAGGGGGGTCTGCGGGACTTAAAATTATGAATTAGGGTCCGTGGGATTTAAAATTATGAATTTGGTGGTCCACAGGATTTAAAATTATGACCTTGGTGGTCCCTGAGGTCCAAAAGGTTGGGGACCCCTGCTCTAAGCAACCTCCAAGTTCACTAGAGCAACAGAGGGTGAAAAACCAGACAGCAGAAAGCTCCAGAAGGGAAGGCTACAGAGAAAGTCTGGAAAAAACAACCAGGAATAGAGTTTGTTCCTGAATAAGACAGGCAGTCTGAATTGGATCAGTGCCACCAATTAATTTAGAGCAGGGCAGTTTGAAACGATCTAGTGTGCTATTAACAAAATCCTTGCCTTCTGTGTTTCAGTGATCGGTTGTTAGAATCCTTGCCTTATTTACCTGGACCTAGAACTGATTTGTACTCCAGTTTTGTTCTTTCTTTGTCCTCATGTATTAGGAACTGTTTTATTACTGAAGCCCTGAAGCTGAGTTGAGCAGCTACCCACCCATTCTTACATTTTCATAAACCTACACTGATGAAAAAATGCTGTCCTCCTTGTGAATCCTTCTCTTATCTCTGTTTAAATCACAGAAGACACCTGCATTTCCTTCAAGTTTATGAGTGACAAAACCTAGTAGATTTTAAACACCATGATGCTGCCCTTGAATGCTGCAAGAATAAGGGAGACAAAATATTCTTTTTTAAAAAAATATTTTTTATTGTTTTATATCATACATTTCTTTTATATCTTGAGGAGTGTGCTCTCTAGGTGTCCAAGGTTTTAACACGAACAAACATCATCATCATTATAATCATATGTATATATAAACAAATATGCAGTAACATATAAACAAATATACGATAACATCCATCATAACGTATATTATCTTCCATTGTAATATCAATTATATAACCATCAAGTAAGAAAGAAAAAATATTACCCGTCTGTTTTCCTTTTTTATATACACCATATTCCACCCAATTTTACCACGACGGTCCATCTCTTTCCATCTCTTCCCTTCTCCTTCCCTCTCTTCCCCTCTCCCCTCCACTTCTCTCTCCTTCCCTTTTTCCTTCTCTATTTATAACCATTATTTTCATAATTGTACCATAACATTCTATATATTTATCTCTCTCCTTTCCCCTCTCTCCTTCCCTCTCCTCCCTTTTCCTCTCCTCCTCTCCCCTCTCCTCTCTCCTCTTCTCCACTTCCCTCCCCTCTCTCCTACTCTTCTCCTCCCATCCATTTCCCTCGCTCATTTCCCCTCTCTACTTCCCTCTTCTTCTGTCTTCTTCTGTCTCCTTCCTTCTCCTCCTCCCCCAACCTTTCTCCCCTCCTCTCCTCTCTTCCACCCCACTGCACTCTACTTCCCTCGGGAGACAAAATATTCTGTTTACACTGGTACAGCAAAGGACACTTCAAACCTCTCTCCCAGGTAAAGGATGAGCTGCAGGCAATATCATGGGGACACAGCAGGGGGAAAAAGTGACATTGCCAAGCCATGTAACTCCCACCTCAATGCCATTTGTATTACAGTCTGGCATTTTGAACCAGGGGTCTCTGACTGTGCTTCTAAGCTGATGTCAAGCTCAGAGATTTTGAAAGATCAGCTCACCTGAAAACTGACTGGTGTTGGGTGCCTGCATGATATAGAAGGAAAGGGCCAGCTCTCTCTTGCTGCTTTACCATGCAGCCGCTTCCCTTATCTCTCGACTCCTTATAACACATTTCACATTTTTTTTTTCAAAAGAGTACAAAGTCTGTGTTCAAATGGAACCCAATTAATTTTATTTATCAAATTTAGAGGCCTCCCAACTCCTTTTTCAGAGTGATTCTATTCTGTGCATATTGCACAAAGTCCTCTCCCACCTCTGAAGCATGCAAAAGCCCAGGTCTGCTGGGACATGTGCCTCTTTCAAAGCCCACAAGTTGCCCTGTCTAATGGGCCAGTGGGTTTATGGATTTGGAGATTTTTAAAAAAAATGGATTTCTGTTTTCGTTTGCCACTTCTCCCAAACCATGGGATTAGAGATCCCTGTGAAAGAGCTCTCGTATTACTCTGGTCGCAAAGGGAAGAAAGTTCTGACATGGTTACATTCTTTTTCACCCAAGCAGCGGGCAGTATGCCATAGCATAGCCCATTAAATTTCCACTCACCTTTGCCTGTGCAGTTTAGTGACTGGCAGGCAGCTAAGAAGCAGTGAAGGCAGCGAATTAAAGGGACTTTCCAATCTCTTTACCGTACTTAGCAGGGCCAGCATATTATGAAGATCACTTGGAAGGATAATTAGTTCCATTAACTTTAGTGAAAATACTTACAAGCAAGATTATGGTAACAAACATGCTCTGCTGTACTTGGAAAGCTTTTAAAAGTGCAACAGTCAATCATATGCATAAAATTGTTCTTTAAACTAAAGCACTCACATATAGCTATAGCCAAAGTTCTGAAATACTGTGTCCTGAACTAAGAATTTGTGCTTTAACTAAATAAGAGTTTAGGCTGGTAATATGTTTCATTAGATGCTCAGAGACTATCATAGTGCATAGGCATCTGCGTTGAAGTGGCCAAGTCCAAAAACACTACAGAATTCCTGGAAGTCTGCCACTCGAACAAATCGGCCACCAACAGGCACGTAGATATGCAGTAAACAACATCTACACACTATTCAAAATACACAATCAAAAAGCCAAAAAGGAAGCAAAAAGACCAAAACACCTCCTCACCAGTAATCAATACCCAGATGAGCAGAGATTAACTTCAAGATTAACCAACAATCAAGAAGCAAAGAATGCCCCAATGAAGGAACTGTCAAAAAAGCTAACAGTAAACAATAGCCCCATCAAGGAACCACCAAGACCACTCCCACCTATGCTGATAGGGCAAGCCACTAGAATATAAAATGAGAGCAAACCTCCCTCCCTACTGACACTGATGATGTTATCTAGTATCTGGTAATGAAATGTCTGCAAGAAAATATCCAAGCTCAGAGAACACCAAGGACCCCACAGTTGAAGATTTTTACCAGCAGACTTCTGACAATTACTTAGAAGAATATACAGGTAGTCTTATGACCACAATTGAGCCCAAAACTTCTGTTGCTAAGTGAGACTGTTGTTAAGTGAATTTTGCTCCACTTTACAACCTGTCTTGCCACAGTTGTTCAGTGAATCACTACTGATTCACGTAATAGTTGTTAAGTTAGTAACCAATGTTCCCTCTAAGCTGCGCGGCTGCGCGGCCACGCACGTGACAGGAAATCACCGTGCAGCAGTTTCCAACTGCCGCTCAGCGATTTTCAATGTCAGAGGGAACATTGTTAGTAACGCGGTTGTTAGGTGAATCTGACTTCCCCATTGACTTTGCTTGTCAGAAGGTAGCAAAAGATGATCACATGACCCCGGGATACTGCTGCGGTCATAAATATGAATCAGTTGCCAAGCGTCCGAATTTTGATCACATGACATTGGGGATCCTGCAATGGTTGCAAGTGTGAAAAAAATCTTGTCATTCTTTTCAGTGCCATTGTAAGTCGAGAACTACCTGTATAGGGTTTTATTTCCATGTAAATCATTCCAAGTTAGGGTGTAAAATAAGAGGCATTCTTTTCCTAAAGAAAAGAGAAACTAAGTAATATTTCCTCAATTGCCTGAAAACCTGATGTAAAACTTCCTGAGTTTGTCAACGATAAGAGTGTGTATTACACACATTTGTAATAAATTACAATACAGAGGGAGTAGGAGGCACCATCAGTACAATTTGGCTTTATTAAGAACAAGTTTCAAAACACAGAATATAATAATGTTTCCATTATATAAAATGCATGGCAATGCTTTGTGTTTAAACTATCAAACGCATTCCGTTACGGTTTCTGGATTCTAAACAAAAGAGTATTGATCTAATACAGTAATGTGGTAACTAGCTTCCAGGTTTACTTTGGATCATATCCATTTATGTGTTAATATGTTTAGTAATAAAACTTTATCTTATGCTATACTTGCTGCTAACATCAACACATTTTATAGGAATACAGCCAGGTAATATCTATATTTCATTGCTGAATATAGGGTAGTTACAAGCTCTATAGTGTAAGCAGTCTTATTTATGTATACTAAAGCCAATAACCTCACTTTCACCTCTCTGAAAATTGGATCCCTGAAGCAGCTATTGTCCATTCAAAATAACAACAACGACATATTAACAGAAATAAAATGGGTCAGTGCATATAAATCAAGAGAAATGAAATTAATGATTGCAATAATTTTAGAGCTAGATCAAAACCATAGAGCAAGAAGTGAGTAAAACCAAGCCTAGCTGAAGAAGAACACAGGCTAGAAGGAAGAAAATGTCTTAAATTCCTACAGCGTAGCATTTTGCAGATTTGTTACTACTATCACAAAACAAGTTGTCTCTAACTGCCCTACAGAAGGCAACTTAGTCTATAGTATGATGCACGTAAACATCATAGAGAATAATGTCAGTATTTTTTAATGTAATCTGCTTAGCGCACAGTTGCTATTCTAGAAAGATGTGTATCTTTAACATAATTTTAACTGTGTCTGGAGTTGAGAGTCAGATTGTGCAAATAAATAGGTCAGAAGCAGGGGTGGGTTCAGGCTTACCTCGCTGCCGGTTCGCTTCCTCATGCGCCGTGTGGGCGCGCGCACCTTGCGCGCCACGTGGGCGCGTCGCATGGGCGCCCACGCGCAGTGCTAAAAACCCAGCGTGCGCAGAAGCAAAAAACAAGATGGTGGCACCTACGGCGCCGCCGAGAGAGCCGGTTCGGGGGCGTGTCCAGCCGGCCATCACTGCCGGTTCGGCGAGCGGGGGGAAATTCCTGCTACCAGTTCTATAGAGCCGGTCCGAACCGGCAGGAACCCACCTCTGGTCAGAAGGTTTTTATAAGGCTGTTCCCCTGATCAAATTTACAATCCTCCTTCCATTGCCACCTGGGCATATTTAATTTTTTTCTCAAAAGAGCCAGTTAAAGATAAAACAGGAATGCTTCATCCCTGCATTGAAAAGCCAACTATTGATTGACTTGAAAAGATGGCATAGTCTGGTGAGTATAATCTATGAGCCTAAACATCTGGAGGACATCAAGGTTGGGGCAAACTATATGCATTAATTAGATCTTTCACTGGATCTCCTAAGTTAAATGTAGAAGGCAGTGGTGAAATCCATTTTTTTTTTACTACCGGTTCTGTGGGCGTGGCTTGGTGGGCGTGGTGTGGCTTGGTGGGCGTGGCTTGGTGGGCGTGGCAGGGGAAGGATACTGCAAAATCCTCATTCCCTCCCCACTCTGGGGCCAGCCAGAGGTGGTATTTGCCGGTTCTCCGAACTACTCAAAATTTCCGCTACCGGTTCTCCAGAACCTGTCAGAACCTGCTGGATTTCACCCCTGGTAGAAGGTGTATCTATAATACCCTCTTTGCAAATCTACCTTATCAGTAACATTTTCTTTTTCAAAAGATTAACAATTTGAGCTTGGTGCTCAGTGACACTGGATTCTGCTACTTGCAGTGGGGTCTTCTTCAAGCTATTAGTAGCCTGCAGATTTGCTTTATCTCCTGCAGACCAGTTGAGCAGTGCTTTTACAGAATCAAAATGACCAGCTTTGCAAGCACAGTGCAATGGGGTATCTTTATTGTTGTCCAAGGCATTAATAGCTGAGCCGTTGCTCAACAAAAAATCTAACAGATTGCTGTGTCCATGTTCTGCTGCAAGATGCAATAGTGTCTTTCTCCAAATATTTTTGTCATTGATATTTTTATTATTGCCAACCACCAAAAGTTCTTTTAATATCTCCACGTTCCCACTGATAGCTGCATAATGCATTGGTGTGCAGCTATCCATGTCTTTGCTTGCAACTCTAGACTTTTTAGCTAACAGGGCTTTCACCGCATAAAAATGGCCTCCCAAAGTTGCAAAATGAAGTGGACTCTTTTTCTCTTTATCTGTTGCATTTGGATCGGCCTTGAAATTCAGAAGCAGCTCCACCATCGCAGGATTCCCCATTTCAGCTGCAAGATGAAGAGGTGTCTTTGATCGCTTATTCTTGAGGTGGACATTGGCTTTATGTTGCAACAGCTTTAGAGCCACGTCAGTGTGACCTTTATCACTTGCCACGTGCAATGGCGTGAACAGGTCTGTGGTGACCGCATCAATTTTAGCTCCTCCTTCTATTAGTAGGTCAACTAACGCTCCTCTATTGTATATTGCAGCAACATGGAGGGGCGTTTGATTTCCTTGAGCTGTGATGTTAGGATCTATTCCCTTCTGCAGAAGCATCTGTGCAATGGAAAAGGCCCCAGCTTCAACCGCTAGGTGTAAGGGGCTACTTAAGTTAGGGGCCTTGTCCTTCAAGCTGGCCCCCTTCTCAATAAGAACTTTGGCTGACTTAATCTTTCCCGTTTTACATGCCACAAGCAATGGTGTGCACTGCTCTTCGTTACGGACATTAATGTCTGTACCTCTCTCAATTAAAGCCGCCACAATGCCATGCAGATCTTTTTCTATGGCTTTAAACAGGGTTGATACCATGGATTCGGATGATAATCCTCCGGCGTATTCCAGCAATAATTTGAAGAGAGATTGGTTGTTGCTATTAAAGGCCGCTTCAATTATGCTGAAATCCACTTTGGCTCCACCTTCCGACAATACCTTGACAGTCTTCTCATGTCCCTGAGATACAGCGTAGCTCAAGGCCGTCTGGCCTCTGTCATCCCTGGCATCGACCAACGCACCATTTTTCAAAAGGACTTGAACCAGGTCACTATCGTCCTTGAGAGCAGCCATGTGCAGGAAGTTGTGCTGATTCCTGTGCCGTCTCGCCTCTTCTTTCAAGATGTTCTTTAGGACATGTGTGTGCTGGTTCCAGCTGGCCAAGTGAAGGGGGGTTTTGCCTTCTTGATCCAAAGTGTACATGTTGGCCCCAGCTTGGAGCAGCCTGTTCACTGCTTTATCGTGACCTTGCTCAGCGGCTCTGTGCAGTGGGGTTCTTCCTTTGTTATCCTTGACCTCTAGTTTGGCACCTTTGCTGATTAAATAGTCAATTATTTCCGTGTGCCCATGAGCTGCAGCAATGTGTAAGAGAGTCTCATTTGCAGAGTTTGTTGCATTCACATTACTCGGGTTTAAGGCTTTTTCCAGATCGGAAAGAATTCCTTTCCTCACCAAATCAAAGACGGTAGGAACATTGTCTAGAGACTGTCTTGCTGCCAAAGTGGATTTTGATTTAGCTTTATCATAAATCATCTTTTTTGGCTTAATAGATCTAGGGCTATCTTTTTTCCCTTGATGTGAAGCCTTATCCTTTTGAATGGATCCTTTATCTTTTTCAAGGAGATACCCTATCAGTTGTCTTCTGGCATCTCCGATTTTCTCATTCACATCGCTCACATAATTCCTTATATTGCTATATAAATGGGGCTCTACCTCTTTCAAGCAGGGATAGAAAAAAAGTCTGCAAGCTCGCTCACCTTGAGAAGCCAAGATATCCAAAATGCGGGAGTTCTTTGCCATTCGTGTTCTATAGTAGGATAAAATCATTTTTTTCTCAGATGTAAGGACACCTTTTTCAATCAGCCAGTCCAGAAGGTGATCGGGGTTTTTTATGCCTTCCACAAGTTCGTTCTTTTTCATTTTCAGTACTTCTGTGGCATATGGATTTGTGAATAAGCTAGAATACATTCTGCCTTTAGATGACTACAATACACTGAACCTTTTGAAGTTCAGCATTTACTGTAATTGTAGCTCATTGAGGTTTATGCCAACAAATATTGCGGTGGCTCAGCTGGAAAAATGAGGAACGGACTTTCCTTCCTGCAAAAAACATAAACTCTTCACCTTTCGCTGTTCAGTGCCATTGATTCTTTTCTTTTTTTTCTGTTGCTCAATAACAAAGTTGACAAATGTAAAAGAAAAACCCACAAAAACCAAAATGCAGCCCAATTAAAAAGTATTCCAGTACACTCGTAGACCAATACGCTGTAACAAAAATCTGTGTCTCAGAATTTGTATCTAAGCGCTTGGTGAAATAGAAATATTTTTCATTATTTGCCATAAGAGCCATCTGTCAAAACGTCAGTAACTACTGTAACCAGCAGGCTGTTTACTGTTGCTATGAAACTGGACTTTTTGTAACGTTGAGATAAAATGGTAAGCTCTGAGTTGATTAAACAAAGGTGTTTCGTGCTGGGTTCCAGAAATGTATTGCTATATTACTAACAAAAGTAAGCCAAGTAGGATTTTTTTAAGCAAGGAGTGTTCTGGTTGTTAAAGTTGTCATGATAAATAGCATCCATTTCTCTCTCTCTCTCTCTCTCCTCACACACACACACACACACACACACACACACACACTGTGTCTCTATGTGTCTGTGTAAAGAATTTTTTGCACATTTTAGTAAAGAACATATCACTTGGGGAAAGTTAAATTTCAAATTTAGAAAACAGACTAATTTAACAATGTAGGCATTTTGATTAAAATGATTTGGGAATATTATAATGATGGCATCTGATAAATAGCAGGTTAAAACAATCCTATCAGTAATTACAGGAGGAGAGAAGATAGATTGAACATGATGTTACAATAGTAGAATAACTGTTATAGCTATATATACCGGTAGCTCCTATACGTGCTCAACTTCTCTTAACAATGTAGACATGTCAAAAATTCTTTACCCACATTGTATACCTTACATTGTATACACCTAGAACTATCTTGATGAGGATTGATACCCACCTATCATTTGCACCCACAGAGAACTGAAAAACTTATACTTAGTACATTCCATTAACAATATTTCCTATACTGTCAGTTCCTGGGTTAAGAACATCTGACTTACGGGCAATTTGTTCTTATGAACAGGCTACCTATTACTAAAAATGGTGGATGGCATTCCTCGAACCGATGAATTCCCCTTCCTCGAACCGATGAATCACTGAAGCTGCACAATGTTTTCAAGAACCATTGAAGCCTTTGCGTTTTTAATAAACAACCTGTTTTCAGCAGTTCATAAAAACATTGTGTGTGTTCAGCGGTTCATCAGCTCAAGAAAGGAGAATACCATCCGCCATTTTTAGTAATAGGCAGTCTGTTCATGAGTTCCAACTTACTTACTTACAAAATCGAATTAAAGACAGACTTAGGAGCGGATCCAGGGACTTCCTGTACATCAATCATACAGAAAGATGCTACAGCATCTTCGATCCATCACCTCCATTGACCATGGCAGCAATGATTTTTTCACTGACAGGTCCCTATAACACAGGGAACAGCAGATAATTTACAACTTGGCAGGCTGAAGGAATCACTTAAACAAAGCGATCAAACATTTTCAGCAACAGCTCACTATTTAAAGTGCCATGTGCATGTAGTCGAAAAATGAATGAAAACAGAAGAAATGATATTTGCTGATTTTTTTTAAAAAATAAAGTATTACACAGACATGGTGAATTGGGTGGTTGAAACTACGCTAGAATTGAAGCATTTTTCTTTATAGGTCTGTATGCGACTAAAAGGAGGAAAATAGGTGTGAATATGAATATGTGTTGAAAAGCGATATACTGAGTTATTTGGCTTTGTGCATCTGATTGAAATGTACCCATTAAACAGCCAAGACATTTTGTTTGTTTAAACTAGTAATGCTGGCCCAGTTACTGGGACAGCAAGTTAATCACTACAGTACTTGAAAGAAGAAGACAAGTGTTTCAAATTAATTGTTTAGTCTTCCTATCTGGCTTTGAAGGTCTCTGTGCTTTGAAGCTTTCATGGTTTTGGATTCCAAGATGAATTTGCTTCTTAATGTAACAGCTTGCTTTCAAAAACAGCATACTTAGGCAGTGCAACATTTGTTTGACATGGTTTTTCCCCCTTCATCTGGGAAAACAAAATATGAATGATCTTTTTAAGGCAAATCTTACATCAGCTTCTTGCCATTTATGGCTGGATGTTTTTACTAAATCCAGAAGAGGTCACTGTTTCTCTTTTGAGCCTCTCTTTCAGCCACCCTTGGAAGTACTTTAAAGTATTTAGAGACCTGGAACCTGTTAAAATGGGGCATGCCATGCAACTGAATGATTTCCAATATCTTCATTATATTCTCCAGGGAATCTGGCTTAACATAACAGCTGGATTGGATGAACATAAATATATCAGTAGTGAGGGAAGTTGTGTTATTAATGTTTCCCAGCATGCATTTTAATTTGAGATTTAGCCATTGAAGCACAACATGTATTTAAATTGTTGCCTGGTTTTTTATTGAAAACATTCAACATCTTTGTTACAAGCTAGGCAGCCACTTGGCCTGGAATTGAGATGTTGGATGTTTTCATTTTACTTGGAACCTTTTGGAGAATGCCTTGCTTGAAGGACTATGGACTTATCCTGTTATTAAAAGGCTATAAATAGGCTTATTTGACTGGGCTTGTCCCAGTTTTAAACGTCAACTCAGGTGTCCCTGATTTTTTTTAAAAAAATAAAAAATTAGGTCTGCACAAACAGGAAAAGCCAGCAAATGCTCAGCTTTGTCTGTGCAAATCTGCTAATCATAAGCATTGTGCCCCCTTAATTGATTGAAAATATGTCATGCCTAGCTGTAAGCACTTGAGTGATGAACATATATTTTATCAAATTGAAAAGCTTGAATTTTTTTTGGCATAATGAACACCATTCTTGTGCTCTGATTTTCCT
This sequence comes from Thermophis baileyi, assembly GCA_003457575.1. Lineage (NCBI taxonomy): Eukaryota > Metazoa > Chordata > Lepidosauria > Squamata > Dipsadidae > Thermophis > Thermophis baileyi. The sequence goes on along the minus strand of QLTV01002925.1, from coordinate 3,292,594 downwards.
ATGTAGGTAATCGGCTTATGATCACAACTGAGCCCAAAATTTCTGTTGTTATGTGAGATATTTGTTAAGTGAGTTTTGCCCCATTTTACAATCTTTCTTACCACAGTTGTTAAGTGAATCACTGTAGTTGATAAGTAACCCGGTTGTTAAGTGAATCTGGCTTCCCCATTGACTTTGCTTGTCAGAGGGTCACAAAAGATGTTCACATGACCTTGGGACACAGCAGTGGTCATAAGTATGAACTAGTTGCCAAGCATCTGATTTTTGATCATACGATCATGGGGATGCTACAAAGGTTGTAACTCTGAAAAATGATCATAAGTCACTTTTTTCAGTGCCGTTGTAACGGTCATTAAATGAACTGTTGTAAGTTGAGGACTACCTGTATTTGTTCGATCTGCCTCCATGTTATTTAAAAATAATTTCAGTTATTAAAATGCATTTTGTG
>QLTV01002925.1:3273334-3291779 GCA_003457575.1 Thermophis baileyi | reverse complement strand
CTATATAATTCTGCCTTTTTAATTTTTCCTAGGATATTTCATTTTTTCTTGTAGAGGGGTGGGTGCTAACTTCCTACAGTGCTAACTGGGAGCAACACGATGTTCCTAGACTAAATGAAGACTTCTGGCTTTCAGCTCCTCCTTGTTGCTGTAGTGTCTCTGCATCCATGTGTCACTTGCTGGGCCTGCCTCAGGCATAGGTGCTTCTATTGTTGTTAAGGTTGTTAAGTTTGATCTAGTGGTTAAGGCACCAGGCTAGAAAGTGGGAGACTGTGAGTTCTAGTCCCACTACTGGCAAGAAAGCTGCCTGGGTGACTTTAGGCCAATCACTCTCAGCTCAACCCACCTCACAGGGTTATTGTGAGGAAAATAGGAGGAGGGAGGAGTATTACGTACATTTGCCATCTTGAGTTATTTATCAAAATAATAAAGGCGGGATAAAAGTCGAATAAATAATAACATAAATTAGAATGTCACTACATTATAGTCATTCTTCTTAAATTTATTTGAAAATAAATCTCATTGGATTATGGTTCAACTAAGGCTAGGCTTTTTTTTTTTTTACTACTTTGTTTTCTTCACCACCAATGTCATGTCAGCATCCCTGTGTAATTATCTCTCTAATTTCATACATCCTTCACGATGTTATACTTAGCTTTATTTTGTATTTAATGTTTACTTCTTTGGAAGAAAGCTTCTTTAAAATCACAGCACTCATTTACACAAACATTGTTAAGACGGCTTGCTAACATTTAAAACAAATTTAGGGAAGAGTTTTAGGTCTTTTCCCCAAGTAAACGTATTAAGATTGCTACTTAAAATTGTGTTACATTGATATCAGTATATTATTTAACAAACGCAGTCACCTTTTACAGGTATATCCAGAAATAATTCCCTCAGTGTCTTCACATGATACACTAGGCCAAGTGTGAAACTGACTACCAGTAATCAAACCAACCGTTTGGTGACAGACAGCGTGGTAAATCAAGGCCAGTTATGGTTTACATGTCATCTTTCATATAGGACACCATCACGATAATTTTTATGATGCTGTTTGGTGATACTTCATTTTTCTTTAAAACATATTTTTGACTAGGTGACTTGATTTTAGTATCATCATGGGCAAACTAGGGGAAAACTGTATCTCCCTCTACTCCAGAGGTGCTCAACCTTGGCAACTAGTGGACTTCAATTCCCAGGATTCCAAAGCCAGCATGAATGGCTGGGGAATTCTGGGAGTTGAAGTCCACAGGTCTTAAAGTTGCCAAGGTTGGATACCCCTGCTCTACTCCATTCCATCCCCCGCATACTGGAAGGATGGGAAAAAAAAGTGAGACAATGCTACATCTACAAAGGTCCCATTTTGAAGCTACTTCTCCCTTCCATTTCTCTATCTGGAGGTTGGAGGGTCTGAGAAGCAAAACCCTGGATTCACCAAAGGGCAAAGATTGCAAAACCCCACACGGCGGGAAAATACATTTCCTCCTACTGGACCCAGCATACTCCCTGCGGATGGTCTATGTTCACACACCAACTCAAAAAAGGACAGACCTTTCTATAATTGTGTCCAACTTCTTTTAATGTGTGGCCACCTTTGATTGTTGTTTGCCTGTTCTGCCGTCTTGCTGTCAAATAAACTTTACCTCTACTACAATCAATTGTCCTGAGATCTTTGGGGAAATCCTGCTCAGAATTGAAACACAAAATCTTCTAACAAAGGAGAAGTTGATTCTTCTCTCCCCATCTAGGTTCAAACACCATGTTGGATCATTTAGACGAGTATATCTAAAACAATCTGTTTTTATATTTTATAAGGCACTTTTCCTTAATCAAAGTTTGACTCATGGTCTAAGTCTGGCTATCACATTCACTGTTACTCACATTACAGGTAATCCTCGACTTAAAACCACATTTGAGCCCAAAATTTCTGTTCCTGAACAAGATAGTTGTTAAATAAATCGCGTCCCTCTTTACAACCTTTTTGCAACGATTGTTAAGTGAATCACTGCAATTGTTAAGTGGATCATGTGGGCTGTTAAGCGAATCTGGCTTCCCCCATTGACTTTGCTCGTCGGAAGCCAGCTGAGAAGGTTACAAATGGTGATCACATGACTGCAGGACAATGCAACCAACAGTAGTGGGTTCTAAAACCCGTTGCTACCGGTTCACGTGCGCGCTTGCGCGTGCGTGATGCTTCTGCGCATGCGCAGAAGCGTCCTGGGTGGGTGGGCGGAGCATCCTGGGTGGGTTGGCAGAGCATCCCAGGCGGGTGGGCGGAGCATCCTGGGTGGGTGGGCGGAGCCTCCTGCCACCGCTGCTACTGGTTCGCCGAACCGGGAGCAACCCACCGCTGGCAACTATGATAAATAAATGCCCATTACCAAGCACCCAATTTTGATCACATGACCATGGGGATCCTACAATGGTTGTAAGTGTGAAAAATGGTAGCTTGAGCCCTATCCACTGGATGCTAGATGTTGGTAAGATATTTGGGCTTCTGCCAGGTTTGCCACCTTGCTCTTCTTCCTTTTTCTTTTGTTCTAGTTATAATATCCATCCATCTCACCATCCAAAGCAACTCTGGATATTAGGGTATTGTGACCTGTTGTTTCTATTTTATCATATTTATACTGTCATTTATCATTTTTGTACTGTCTGGTATATTGTGAGGTACCCAGAATAATTTGGAGTAAAGGAGGCATCAACTTGAATTAAAAACAATAAACAAAACAGGTCACTCAGTCCAATGAGACTAATTTCCCAATAAAACACACACACACACACACACACACACACACACACACACACACACACACACACACATATATGTTTATATATATATAAACATATATAAAATATATGACCTTGACCTGATGTAATCTCCTTATCACAAGACCCATCAGAAGACTCACTGATGACTCATACCTGACCTATCACAAGACCCATTATAAGAACCTCACTTGACATACCTACACCTAAAGCCCATATAAGCAGAACACTGACACCCCCTAAACTCTGCTGAAGATGTTACCTAGCCTGGTAACGAAACGTTTGGAAACCAACCCATAAGCTTGGAGAACGAACCTTCACCCTTATCCTACACCTGAGCTACAGATATTCGCCACTATTGCAAATATAAAACTGCAGTTCAAGTCATGAGTGGCCACTTCTATCTCCTTTTCTATCCATCAATCAGAGGTTGCACTGATGTGTTCAGGTGTGCCCCATTCGCAATAAGTGTCACATGCTGTTGCTCTTGGATGCCCCTGCTTTTCCCAAACGACTTAAGAGACAGGCAGCGTTGGGGGGAAATGCCTTCTCGCAGTTCTCTATTAGGCAGTTAGCTGATCATAAATTATATAAACCATTTTCCTATCATAGCGGCCAGCATTGTAAATATATTATTAGTTTGAAGTTATTCTTATTTGTGGGACAATATATAAACATCAGTACCCTTTTCATCAATCATTTTCATATAGTGGTTGCAATCAGATCTGTGCATGAAAACGTACGTATTGCCTTATATTAAAAAGATAACATCAGCTTCAAGTCAGCCTTCACTCTGATGACTTCACTGGTACATCTAGTAGCTTTCCTGACAACAGCATGGAAGTATTTGTCATGGCTTTCTTCTGGGAAAGTCTTTCGACTTCCCAGTCATGTTATTCAACAAATAATACATGTAGAAAAGATGGAAGAGATGCGTCTAAATGCCCTTCTTCTTCACCAGAGGTGGGTTCCTCCCGGTTCGCACCGGTTCTATAGAACCGGTAGCAAACCACTGGTGATGTCACAGAGCCGGTTCTGTCGGTGCCGGTCCATGGACACCACCATCTTTTTTTTTTGATATATATTTTTTTTTTGGAAAAAAAATTTTGGGGAATTTTTTGCTATTTTTTTTTCTTCTGCACATGCGCAGAAGCCAAGTCCCCGGCACTGCGCATGCGCCACCATCTTATTTTCAGCTTTTTTAAATTTTTTTTTGTGAATTTTCGTGACTGCACATGCGCACGCAGCCACGCGGCGCGGGAGGAAGCGAACCAGCGGCGAGGTAAGTTAGAACCCACCCCTATTCTTCACCATGCCACCCGCCCACTCGTGCAGCTTTTCTTTTCCCCATCAAATTCCCTTCTGTGGATTGTGCTTGGATGGAATAATGATACAAGAGTCTCAAAAAGACATAAATTAGTTGCTTGGTAAAGAGCCAGTTTGGTGTAGTGGTTAAGGCATCAGGCTTGAAACTTGGAGACAGTGAATTCTTGTCCTGCCTAAGGGACAAAGCCACTGGGGAGACCTTGGGCCAGTCACTCTCTCTCAGCCCCAGGAAGGAAGCAATGGCAAACCACTTGCCAAGAAATCTGCAGGGTCTAGTCCAGGCAATCACCAGAAATAGAAAGCTGACTCAAAGGCACACCCAGAAGTTGCTTAGGGAAGACTTTGCCCAGGAGAAGGAGACCTCTGGTTGTGCAGGTCTAAGATTTCCCATGACTCCCCTCATACTTATGAATCATCCCATCCATTTTGCCTCTATTAAGACAGATGATTGATGTTTGGAGAGAAAGGGCAGCAGACTTGTGGGATGATTATGAAAAGAATGTTTGATATCAGAAGGCAGACTTTGCTTTCTATTTTTGGAAAGAGATGCAAAACATCTCCCATTTCCTAGGACAGGGGTCTCCAACCGTGGCAACTTTAAGCCTGGCGGACTTCAACTCCCAGAATTCCCCAGCCAGCTTTGCTTTGCTGGTTGGGGAATTCTGGGAGTTGAAGTCCGCCAGGCTTAAAGTTGCTATGTGGAAACCCCTGTCCTAGGATGCCACCTATTAGCCACAGAGCTCCAGCCAAATTCATCTTACAGATCCTTGCTGAAACAATCTCATTTACAATATTATTTTTAAAAAATGAATTATATAAAATATATTTTCCCTTGGTATAATTTGGCAGCTGCAACATAAAAGGTCTTCATTTGTTCCCAAGCACCACATTTTCAATAAGAAAAAGAAAGTTTTTTTTCTTCAATAAGAAAAAGAAAGTTGCAGCCAGTGAGTTAGGAAAATTCATGTGAAATCAGATTATTTATGTGATGTCTTAGGTCAGGGCTATTTGAGCTTTAAAGATTAATATTTGTATTTCAGATGGAAGCAAACAAACTTAAGTCAGTTGTGGCAGGTATAATCTCAACTGTTTTCAAAATATAGTTTTCAAAATAAATTATTGTGGCCAGATCTGATTTCTGCTAAAAAAAAAAAAAGGCATAATTGTGTTATATTCCCTGATCCCACCACCATCTGAATAAAGGAATAAGACTGGATCATTGTACTTCCCAAACTGCAAATCTGCTATTGAAGAAAAAGTGAGGAGATGAATGCAGCTTTTTTTAAAAAAAAAACAATAAAAATCCTGGATTAAACAGCTGTGTCAATACCAAAATGATGCTTTGCCAATTTGATAGATCCATTGGCAAATCTAGAACAGGTGCTGTATAAGGTACCGGGGAGAAGAATAAGAAGGACTCTTATAGAAACAATGATAAATATCCTTTTGGACTCTAATATTGGCGGCAAAGAACATCTACCGAATGGACATGGAGCAGAATGGCTGCTGGATAAGCAGGAGAGAGATTGAAGTTCTCAGGATTTTAAATGACCATCTGGAAATCAAGTAGCCAGATCAACCAGTGATGGCCATACTCCATTTAGGTTCTCAGATTAGGACTTAGTTATAAATCTTCACCTTGCTACTCTACGCAGCTTAATTAGGCTGCTAGGTTTAAGCCAGGGCTAGATAAACATCCTTGAAAACAGAGAGAAACCACTTAAATGATTGTTGCTGCCAGTCTGAATAAGATGCAGTTCCCATAACACTTGCTGGCGCTTCCTACAGGCTCTGTGCCCTGTGCTTCTTCGTCTTGAAGCCAAGCAGTGGTTGGCTATTGACATACCTAACATCTCTACCTTAAGTACTGCTGGCTCCTGTCTTCCTATTCATACTACTAAATACAAAGAGTAGAAAATAGAAAGTAGATTCTGGAAAGCTGATGGACAAGTATCAACCTGTTGAGACTAGTCTGTCATCCCCTGGATATTCAGAAATGAGCAAACCCACAGACGTGATGAGGATAGGATTGCAATCATTCAGTCACCCTCATATTCTTAGACCAAAGGAAGGAACAGCCACTGTCTTCGTGACTGGAAACACGGTGGCAGTTTTCAAATATCCTATGAAGATCCATTGAGTTAAATCCCCAGTGGCAGCCTTTGTCAACCTGACACCCAGCCTGCTTGGCCAAGAACAGTCACGAGCCGCTAGCAAACACGTTGGCATTTTTCTTTTGGCTGCTGTTTCCATCCCTTCCCTGCAAGGGTGAAATTTGGGGTTGGGGAGAGCTGAGGTGACTTACGCAGAAATAACAACCACCAATCACTTCACTTCAGAAAGAAAAATTGTCAACGATAAACTTCACCTTTTTGTCGGGTGATTTTTCAGGAGGTGCCCAAAAAGCTAGCAGAAAGTAAAGCTGAAGGATTCGCATACTGAAGGCTGAATCGGTTTCAAGAATCTGAAAATGGAGAGAGAGATCATAACACACTTGGCAAAAGGGTCAGACTCTCTCCTTTCTAGTTTCAGCTGAAGATTTCTCTCTGTTTTTCAGTCAAAATTAAAGCTTTCTTGAATAAATCTTTTTTTTTCTTTTCCAGAGGGGTGGGTAAAAAGAAAAATCTTGACTCCTTTAATCCCTTTAGAATCAAATTCTCCTTGGGATTTTTTCAAGGTGTATATTAGAGTCATATTAACTGTTCACGTTTGGTTCCAGAAGACACATCTGAACTTATCTGGACACTTCTAGAGCTTTGCTCTGCACCACATCTAAACCCCATGAAGCACCACAAAATGGATAGATCAATGCGGAATGGGAAGGGCAGGGGGACATCTATGTTCTCCTCAACTCTGGAATTACCCCAGCTGGAATGTATGCAAGAGACCCCGGATAGCCTCTCGTATAGTTATCCATCTATATCCCCCCACCCACTGTGAGTACCAAGATGTGTAAACTCAGCACATTGGGATGGTGTCAGGTTGGGATAAACAAGGGTTGAAGGATGCCATATCTTCCCCTAGGACAGACTTATCTGGTGCTGGCTGTTTAGGCAGGTCAAATAGGAGCAAATATTAGAGCTATGAAACACTTCGGATGCAAATCCAATGCATTTTTTCCCAGAATGGGAAAAATAATAAAGAGCTCTTTCTAAGCACATATGCACATGATTGCACTGTAAAACTAGTGACCGGGATAGGATGGATGGATAAATTGTAAATATTTATCAGATTTATATATACCATCCAGAGTCACCTTTGGTTATATAAATTTGATTAATAAATAAAAATAATGTGTCATATTCCTTCAGGATTTGTTTTAAGCATGGGATTTTCATTTTCTTTGCACTGTCTGTCCTTTTCAGGGGTGGGTTCTAACTTACCTCGCTGCCAGTTCACTTCCTCCCGCGCCGCGTGGCCGCGCCTCGTGGGCTCGCACGCGCACATGCGCAGTACAAAAAAAATACCCCCCCAAAAAAGCCGAAAACAAGATGGCGATGTATGCGCAGTGCCAGAAACTCAGCTTCTGCGCATGCGCAGAAGAAAAAAAACCTGGGGAAAATTAAAAAAAAATCCAAAAAAAATAATAATCCAAAACAATTAAAAAAAAAGATGGCGGCGTCCACAGACCGGCACCGACCGAACCGGATCCGTGACATCATCGTGACATCACCAGCGGGTCGCTACCGGTTCGGGCGAACCAGTCCGAACCGGGAGGAACCCACCTCTGGTCCTTTTTCTCTTGAGTTCTACTATGTTCAATATTATTTTAAAATAATTCCTTAATGATAAGGATAATCCATTCTTTGTTTTATCTTCCTCTCATTTTGTGATCTTGAGTTCTGGCAGTTAAGAGATCGTCCTCGACTTACGACTGCAATTGAACCCAGAATTATGGTTGTAAGTCATGCGAATTGTTAAGCAGGTACCAATTTTTATGACCTTTTGGTACAGGTTATAAAGCAAATGTAGCTAATCCATTGTCCACAAAACACTTTTTTTTTTGCCAAAAACCAGAAGTAAAGGATCGTTTCTGACAAAAAAAGCATAGTAAATTTCCACTACATGACCATAGGGATGTTACAAATGGCCGTTTATGTGGGCTGGTTGCTGAGCCAAAATGTGATCATGTAACCAAGGAGATGGGAGAGGCCTGGCCCGCAGAACTTCAAATCCAGGCCATAAGTAGCCGTGGGAGGTCCATTGTAACTTTGAACAATCACTAAGGACTGGTCATAAGTTGAGAACTATCTGTATTTGCAAAATATGCTCTAATTTAAAGACCTTCTGAACTTGAATTACCACTGTATTCCTCATGGCAAATTTATATAATCTTTTACTAATACAGGTAGTTCTTGACTTACAACAGTTCATTAAGTGACTGTTCAAAATGGAAAAAAAGTGACTTATGACCGTTTTCACACTTATGACCATTGCAGCATCCACGTGATTAAAATTCGGATGCTTGGCAACTGACTCATATTTATGACAATTACAGTGTCCCAAGGTCATGTGATCGCCTTTTGCAACCTTCTAACAAGGAAAGTCAATGGGGGAGACAGATTCACTTTACAACTGTGTTACTAACTTAACAACTGCAATGATTCATTTAACACCTGTGGCAAGAAAGGTTGTAAAATGGGGCAAAATTCACTTAACAAATGTTTCTCTTAGCAACAGAAATTTTGGGCTCAGTTGTGGTTGTAAGTGGAGGACTACCTGTAAGTGGTAGCAGTGCCTTTATTCATAGAGAAGACAAGGTAAAATATGCATTATTCAGAAAGGGACTACAAGGCCAGGCATGGTACATGGAATAAAGAAGCACAGCTGCCTCTGATAATGAAATCCAAGAATTTGAATCCAGTTAATGGCATTATTGGCCAAACGTGTGATCATATTTGATTAATTCATAACTTCAGGATTAGGACCAGGGCACAGAAGACAGTAACTGTTGAGAGTAGTCCAATTTTACTTTCTATATTGGCATTAGGATGACTTTCTAAGACCCAGAAAGTCCTCATTGATAAACCCTGAACATGATGCCTGAAGATGCATTTCCCATCCATTGAGCTATGGAAGACTCAAATAAAAAAGACTCACCTTAATAGGTTTGTACATATTGGGGCATGCAAACTATGACATCATAGGAAATATGATATCAGGTTGAGATCTGGAGTGAAAAGGAAAATGGAGAGAGGGATTCCCTGGAGAAGCCATATGTCAGGGTTCCCCAACGAAATAAAACTCCAAGGCTAGAAGTTCCTCAAAGTTCCACTTTATTAGAGCTGTCATGTTGGCACATCTGGGGAAACCCGAATCTGAAGCTTCCAGGTTTTCCCCACCCAGTTGAAAGTTCACAACCCTGCCCCACACCCACAAGTTCATCACATGGTCCAGTCCAATCTTCACATTCAACTAGAGACAATCCCCAGTCAGTCCCATCCAGGTGCAGGCAAGTGTCCTTGACTCCTAGAGTAAAAAATGTTGTTATGGCTAATCTTCCACCGCTCCAACCAAAAACCCCCTCCTAATTTCCCAGGCTAAAATATGTGGCAGTTAGGAAGCTGAAAAAGAGAAGATGGCTTCCAAAACTGACACCATATATACAGGATTGTTTTAGGAACCCTGTGCTATGAACTATCAGGAGGAAGAGAGGATTAACCCTCTCTTCTGTATTTGGAAAACAGCTGCACTAGGGAAGATTAGTTTAATTAAAAAAAAACCCTTGGGCTGTTTCAAGCTCAAACTGACCTCCCATCACTTAGTATTGTCTGGATTATGGTGAGTGACACAACAGGCATCCTGGATGTAATGATCCAAGATTCTAAAACTAAATATGAGGCCGAAAGACCTCTGGTTGAAACTCTACTCATCTCCCATTGATATTAATAATACTGAATTAGGTGGAAAAACAGTCTAACTTGGTATAAACCAGCATTTTGGAAGGAAGGATGGGGCAGAAGAATACTGTGAATATGAAAACATCAAGATTCCATTCATCCAAAGGGTACAGCAATATGTACATCTTTCATGATGCGACTTCTATGCAATGCAACATAGGAAGTGAGGCACAAACACTACAATTGAATAATGGAAGCAACAGAGAGTCTTGTGGCATCTTAAAGACTGATTTATTATGGCATAAACTTGGATGGATTGGAGCCCATTCATCAGCTGTAGTCAACAAAAGCTTCAGTCAAGATTTCCTGTTGTTTTAGCTGCAACAGCCGCTAAGATATCTATTGGAAAGGATATAATGATTACAACATGGAGCTGTGTAAAGTTTTCCTGCCATTTTTTGTCCGTATATTTTTCAGCCATTGAAGATTGAATTTTAACTTCAGAAATGTTCAACTTTGTCTCAGAGTTTCCCACACCTTCCTCTTACACAGTTTATTTATTAACTAATTGTGCTCTTTCATATTTTAAGTCATAAATGCCTCTCAGAGTTTCCCTCACTTATGTACAGTAATGTGAGCAATCCAGAAAGGACAAAAAACTTTGTCCTAATCTTTTTGTGATATTCCGCCTGGGACATTTTCTTCTTCTGTGGGATTGTCATTGAAACCAAACGAATCTTTCAAATGTAACTTTTAAATGCAGAATTGTCCTATATTTCTCAGTCTTGCCCTCAGTATTACTGTATGGCTGTATTTTATGGCTATCAGATCCAGGCTGCAGAAATCCAAATGGCCACTAGATGGTGGCAAATAAACACAAAACCTTCCTCTATAGTTCAACATTGTGGAAGCTCTCACAAAATGGATACAATAATAGATGTGGCCAATTACAAAACAGCCATTTATCAGAAGGAAGTTGATAAGGTTGCTGCCTGATATCCTCACAATGTATTATGAGCACAGTTTGCTTCAATTTTCCCCCTCCACGCCACATCTGATAGTCACTCATTCAGATGAAAACTAGGTTGAAGGAATACCTACTCTTCCTTATTTCTTGTGGGTCTTACGTAAGGCTCAGAGCAGGGGTGAAATTCAAAAATTTTCCCTACCGGTTCTGTGGGCATGGCTTGGTGGGCGTGGCAGGGGAAAGATACTGCAAAATCTCCATTCCCTCCCCACTCCAGGGGAAGGATACTGCAAAATCTCCATTCCCACCCTACTCCAGGGGAAGGATACTGCAAAATCCCCATTCCCTCCCCACTCCTGGGGGAAGGATATTGCAAAATCTCCATTCCCACCCCACTCTGGGGCCAGCCAGAGGTGGTATTTGCCGGTTCTCTGAACTACTCAAAATTTCCGCTACCGGTTCTCCAGAACCTTTTAGAACCTGCTGAATTTCACCCCTGGCTCAGAGGTGTTTTTGTGAGAAAGGGCAGCGCTAGACTTAGAGATTTGTTCTGAAGCATGCCAGTTTCTAAAGTCCTTTAAAAATATATATTAAAAGAATCTTTTAAAAAAATCAGGCGGGACAAGAGATTTAGTGGTCATTCCCAACCTATCCAAAGAGATCAGAGAATGAACTTCTTCCAGAATGTTTTGCCTTCCTATCTATGAAATACTGCCTCTTCATTTAAGTTCCATCATCATATTTTTTTCCCATAACATCACTTTTTTGTTACCTACCCTGTTTCCCCCAAAATAAGACATCCCCTGATAATAAGCCCAATTGGGCTTTTGAGTTCATGGCAATAAGGCCAAGCGCTTATTTCAGGGTTCAAAAAAATATAAGACAGGGTCTTATTTTCAGGGAAACACGGTAGTCCCCAGAGTGAGCTCCACTAAAATTTAAGATAATTACACTCATGATCTGAAAGGATCTCAGAGATCATTTAACCTGTCAACTTCCTCAGTGCAGGATCTTCTAAAGTATTTCTGTTATGTAGCTTTCCAATTTGTGTTTAAAGACCTCTGGTGAAGAAGACATGAGACAACTTATTCCACTGCTTGACAGCTCTTACTATCAGGAAATTCCTTCTAATGTGTAATCTGAGTCTACTTCCTTTTCATTTCCTAGTGTTGGAATTGATCTCCAGGGCAAGATGTTTTTGAACCTTCTCTTGGTCTTCTCAAGTGTTAGCCAAACTTCCTAGTTTCATGTCATCTGCAGATGTGATAATCAATTGTCTACCCCTTTATCATAGTTGTTAATAAAAAATGTTATATAGCACAAGGCCCAGGTCACGGTCCTGTGATATTCCAGTCAAACCTACTCTCCAAACAAATATGGAGCTCTCTGAATGCAGTCATCCGGCCATTATGAATTTACCTAACATGTTTATCCACTAGTCTATCCTTTATCATTTTATTAGAAAATATATCATGAGAAACTCCACTGAATCAGGTTGTGATATAGAATGTCAATGGCATTCCCCCAATGCATTAATCTAGTAATTCTGTCAAAAATTAAGATACCGGGTTTGTGACAAAGCTTGTTAATTGTGGCACTTAAAGTGCTTAAAACATACTGTTTAATAAACCACTGGAGGATCTTGCCCAGTATAAACATGAGGCTGACAGATCTGTAATGTCCTGGACCTTCTGTCTTCCTTTTTTGAATGTAGGGAAGTTGTTTCCCATCCAGTCTTCAGTCTCAACTATCTGCCTTTAGGAGTTTTCAAAGATTAGAGGTAGAACTTCTTCAATCACTTCCTCCAGTTCCTTCAATACCCAGGATGTAATTTATCTGATTTCGGAGGCTTGAATTCATTTAAATTCACTCAGCATTATTTTATCCTCCTCTTGTCTATCCTAAAATGCAAATCCCTCCTTCCCCCAGTGGCATAATGATGACCAACTAAAGCTTCATTTCCCTTCTCTCAGAAAGAAAGAGACAGATGTAAAGTTATTTTGCCTTCTTCCTATCATCTGTTACTAATTAATCTCTTTCTCCTCATTACAGACCTACAGCCACTTTGGGTTTTGTTTGTGTATGTGTGTGTTTCTAGTATACCCAGGGGTGGGTTCTAACTTACCTCGCCACCGGTTCGCTTCCTCCCGCTTGCATGCGCAGTGCTGAAAATTCAAAAAAAATTCCCCCCCAAAAAAAAGCTGAAAACAAGATGGCGGCGCATGCGCAGAAGAAAAAAAATTTAAAAAATCCCCCCCCCAAAAAAAATTTCCAAAAAAAAGATGGCGGCGTCCATGGACTGGCACCGACCGAACCAGATCCATGACGTCACCAGCGGGTTGCTACCGGTTTGGGCGAACCGGTCCGAACCGGTAGGAACCCACCTCTGAGTATACCTAAAAAAAATCATTTTTGTTGGTTTGGGCATTTATAACAAGCCTTCCTTGGCTATTTCTGAGGTTTAGTCTTTGACACACAATGTGTACAATTTCTGGAGTCTATCTTGCATCTTTCTTTGATTATATGACTCTCATTCCATGTTCTATATATGTCCTTTTTCATTTTGACATTTTGCAAAGCTGCTACCTAGATGCCTCTCATTTTTCTTTCCGGTAGGAAGTGTTTGTGATTGCACTTTCGGTATCACATTTCAGAGGATTTCTCATCCCTTTCAGACACTTGGTTTCTTCAGGATTATAAGCCATTAGATCAGAAATTCATTCAACCTAAATTCATCAAGATCTACAAATTTGGTAATCATCCTCTCAACCCCTCCATTCATCCAGGTCATTGTTAAAAAAAAAAAACACATGTTGAATAGCACAAGGCCCACGTGAGATGCAAATGTCCAAGTTGATATGGAGCCGTTTATGGATACTTTTTGGGTGGCCAATGAAGAGTCCATCCAATGGTCACCGCAAACACTCAACATGGTGGTTACAATAAATAAAACATTTATTTATTAACATAAATAAAACATTCACAACAGTAAGCAAATAAAAGAAAATTAACACAAAATATTAGGCTCAGGTTCTGGTCCTCCATTAAGCATAGATGCTGGCTGGAGTGGCTTTTTTGATCAACAGATGCTTCACTAATTATCTTTATGGCCACTTTTGTCTCAAACCTCATTAGCAAGTGGAAGTATTTATATTCTGTTACTGATCTGGGCTACTATTTTAGCCAAATTGAAACAACAGCAACTTTTAACTTGTTTGCACGATGGAACTAAATTTTGCTTCCTTTAGGACTCCTACGCTAGATTATGACAGATTTAGAAATGGATGCCCTTCTCAAAACAGTGCTGTGGAATTTTTAATCTGCACCTGGGTAGCCACCAGAAGAGAGGTCAAACTAATAACTCATGTGAAGGTCATCACCTTAACAGTTGATGCTGTCCAGCATACATTCCTTCACTACTGCTGCACTACGTGTAGCATATGGGAACTGGAAGATTTGTTGTCCAGCTGGAATGTCAGTCAGTGAGGGCCACAGGTGATATGTACATTCATTTAGCCCAGGGGTGCAATGAAATATTGTGGTGGGGGGGGAGAAGAGAAGGGCTGTATTTGGCCTTTGAATTATGTACTAGGGTGGGCACTTTGCAAAGTAGGCAGGATTAAGACAAGATGGACAGAGCAGAACAAAACAAAAAAATCTGATCAAATCAGAATTATACTTGGAATTAAATATGGTTCATCTGATAACTTTTCATGTATTTAATGATTGGGTCCAGTGGTGGGATTCAAATTTTTTTACTACTGGTTCTGTGGGGGTGGCTTGGTGGACATGGCAGGTGTGGCTTGCTGGGCGTGGCAGGGGAAGGTTACTGCAAAATCCCCATTTCCTCCTGATCAGCTGGGACTCGGGAGACAGAGAATAGATGGGGGTGGGGCCAGTCAGAGGTGGTATTTGCCGGTTCTCCAAACTACTCAAAATTTCTGCTACCGGTTCTCCGAACTACTCAAAATTTCCACTACTGGTTCTCCAGAACTGGTCAGAACCTGCTGAAACCCACCTCTGATTGGGTCCTTCAATCATACTAAAAATGACCATTCAGGAGCAAGTTTTGTAGGGGCTCAGACCCTGCTGTGGTTATAAAGATATAAAGTATGTGGCTATTTATATCAGACTAAGCATCTCAGATTTTAGCCCATGAAACTCTTTCTTCGCATGCAGATCTTTCTGATCTATTTGATTCTGGCACTATATATAGTATATACTTCTTATTTCACCTTCACATAGTCACTAGGATTGGAATTGTTGGAAGCTGTTTTATATCAGGTAAAACTAGTTGTCCATCTACCTCAATGTTATGACTGACAATACTTCAGAATTTCAAGCAAATGTTTTTCTCATCTGTTTCCCAACCTTTCTAAAAGTAGAGGGTAGAGAATGATCCTCGGCATTTAAGTATGCAAAGCATGTGTTTCTACGATTGAGCTGCAATCATTCTTATTATGGGCAGATATTGATTGATTGCCCTCTCCTGCAGCTGGTTTGGATGGTGTAATCATTGCTTGGTGGTGACATGAGCTATAGGGATCAATCATCCCAGATTTAAAAATCACTTAACAATATTGGCTCAACCTCATTGATTTGCAGTGGGATCAGGGCATATATTCAGTATTTCATGAAAAATATATCACATCTATATAAAGGTCCAATGATACAACAGGAAATACAAATCAGTTTAGAAGTATCATTGATTAATCAAAATTTCTTGGTACTTGTGAGATGTTGCAGATGATACTGTATGCAGTGTGGGCTATATATCCTCAAAATGCATTGTTATTCAGCCTGTATCTTCCATTTATCTTTTATTTATCTGTATCTTCATGCTGAATGTGTGATTCAGATGTAGAACTAGTCTATGGAATTATTTCTCAAATACCTCGATTAAAAAGAAGATTATAAGAGATCTTCTAGTGATCTCATTAAGTATAACCCTGCTCGGAACTTCTGTTTAGAAGTTTAGTCAGACCATTGACAGTATAATTGACAGACTGGATTTTATTATAGATTTTAGTTATTATTTATTATTTTATACTAGAATTTTTAATTGTATATATACTGAGTGCTTTTATTTGTTCTGGTCTCTGGTCTAAGACTGTAATAATAAATTGATTGATTGATATCTGAAATTTCTTGCTCAGCTAGTAAAAGTAGCATATTGTAGATGATTATAGGCTTGACCATTACTCATTATAAAAAGTTAACAGTTTTAAATATTACTGTTTCAAATCAGAGCAAAGTATGTTTTTGTTGCTGTTGTTGGGGCAGAGGCAAAGTTTGCTATTTCATAACTTTCCAAAACATCAATAGGGAAGGGTTTATTTGCTACGATACACAGCATCTATATTCTTGATTGGGAGCCTGCCCAGAGTTTGGTATAAGATGGGCGGCTATATAAATGTTTTAAATAAATAATAAATAATCACTTGAGGCAGGAAGCAACTGACACTCTTCTTTCATATGTTTGATTTCAAGATTTTGAGATGAAAGAAACTCCGAAGGAGTTTTGTTATGAGACATCCTCAAGCAATGTATCTGGGGCATACCATTAAAGAACGGCAGATAGGCTGTTTGATTTTATTTTGGATTTCAGTTTTATTTATTTACTTTTTAGATAAGATTGTTTTGATTTTCCCACTTAGCCAACAAAGGTCTTTGTAAAAGGTCCTATGATGTTTTTTCAAATGGGAGGATGTGATCCTTGAACTAAATACACAGCTAGATCTATGCAGCTTAATCCTTATTTAGGTGACTTGTTCCCCCTGTAATTCTCAATGTTTTATTTCAGTTTTTTTTAATTAATGTAACAAAGCATAAAATACAAAAATATAAAGAAAGATGAAGATTAGATAGGGGAGGAAAAGGGAAAGAGGGAAAAGTGTAGGGTAGAGGGGGAAAAGAAAAAAAACATTGATTTCTGACTTCTTTTGGTGCAGTAGAATAAAATAATAACATGAACCACAACTTTTTATTTTTATATAATAGTATATACCAGCCATTTCTATAACACCAAACCTATCTAATCAGCAAAACTCAAACTCAAAATTTTATTTTTTTTTCCATCTCAAGCACAAAGTCCAAAAGCGGTTTCCAAGTAGAAACAAAATTCATTATGTTCTTTTCTTTCCTCAAAGCAGTCAGTTTAGCCACCTCTGCTAACTCCATCAACTTTTGCAGCCATTCGTCTATTGTGGGAATCACATTGTCCTTCCATTTTTGTGCATAATGTAATCTTGCCGCCGTCAAGATGTATAAACATCAAAGTTCCATTCCCCCCCCCCCCAAGTTCTTTATCTGTTAGGCCTAAAAGAAAAGCCTCCGGTTTTATCTTTATGTTCACTTTAAGAATCTTCTGTATTAAGATATTTGCAGTTCTCAATGTTTTAGAAAGAACATCTCATTTCTGCAAAAGCTCAAAACCTGGAAACCCGGAGAGACAAAAGAGCTTCATAATCTTGATGTTTTTATAAACGTATAAACATTATAGCTCCCTGAGTGTCACTTCTTCATGGCAACAAAGGGTTGCAACGAGAAATGGACAATAGCTAAGTAGAGAGGAAAAGGCCTCTCTTTTATATCCTAAATATCCTAAATATAAAAATCATGGAAATGCACTGGAGTAATCCCAAAGGTGCTTTTTTTCAGGAGGCAACTGGACTTTCTTGTTTTTTTCTTTGAAGACGTTTTGCTTCTCATCCAAGAAGCTTCTTCAGTTCTGACTGGATGGCGGGGAATGGAGGGATTTATATTCCTTGCAGATAGCTGGTCATTTGCATTCTTTTAGAGGGTCGTTGAGGCCATTTGGAGGTTTATCTGTGTCCTCAGGGTCACTTGAGTAGTGTAAATGCGTGTGGAGCCTTCTTGGCTGCAGGACGTTTCTGCCCTGTGTCCCTTCCCTGTTGAAGACAGGCGCAGGCTGTTGGGGATGAGTCTGTGTTGTCTGCATCTCAAACTGAAGGGCAAGTGGTTCCTGTAATCTGCAACTTTTCTGGAAAATCCGTTTA
Source organism: Thermophis baileyi (assembly GCA_003457575.1). Lineage (NCBI taxonomy): Eukaryota > Metazoa > Chordata > Lepidosauria > Squamata > Dipsadidae > Thermophis > Thermophis baileyi. The sequence goes on along the minus strand of QLTV01002925.1, from coordinate 3,273,858 downwards.
TACTCCCACACCATTTGAAGGGTATTCATCTTAGCACAGCTAAAAGTCTATGAGCCGAGGTGGCGCAGTGGTTAGAGTGCAGTACTGCAGGCTACTTCAGTTCAAATCTCACCGCCTCAAGGTTGACTCAGCCTTCCATCCTTCCGAGGTGGGTAAAATGAGGACCCAGGTTGTTGGGGGCAATATGTTGACTCTGTGAACCGCTTAGAGAGGGCTGTAAAGCACTATGAAGCGGTATATAAGTCTAAGTGCTATTGCTATTGCTATGAAGATTCTCAGTCAAGCCTCAACCACTCTCTAAAAGAATGTAAATGACCAGTCTGCAAGGAATATAAATCCTTCCATTCCCCACCATCCAGTCAGAGCTGAAGAAGTTTCTTGAATGAGAAGCAAAACGTCTTCAAAGAAAAAAAACAAGAAAGTCCAGTTGCCTCCTGAAAAAAAAGCACCTTTGGGACAACCATGACCTGGATGACTGAGAATCTCTGCAGACTTTTAGCTATACAAGTTGGGATGAACACCCG
>QLTV01002925.1:3232760-3273291 GCA_003457575.1 Thermophis baileyi | reverse complement strand
CAAGCGCTTCAACGACCCTCTAAAAAGATGAAAATGACCAACAGTCTGCAAGGAATATAAATCCTTCCATTCCCCACCATCCAGTCAGAGCTGAAGAAGTTTCTTGAATGAGAAGCAAAACGTCTTCAAAGAAAAAAAACAAGAAAGTCCAGTTGCCTCCTGAAAAAAAAGCACCTTTGGGACAACCATGACCTGGATGACTGAGAATCTCCATAGGCATTGGAGTAATATGAAGTAGTAGAGAAAAAAGCAGAGGAAGACAATGTCGCGATTGAAACACAGCAGGGACAGTACACGGTAAGAGGTACACAAAATTCAGTCCATAGGTTGTTAGGTATGTAAACACTGAGTTGGAATGTGAATTTGCTCCGCACTCTTTTTACAAAAATCCTAATTTATTTCTCTTTGTAGTTATTCCCACTGCTATTTCTTTTCAGCCAAAGCAAAGACTCTGTTGCACAAGGACACCGTGTCACCTGCACCCTGGTGTCACGTACAGCAATTGTTCTTTGAATGAACTAAAGGAGTGGTTTGACTTAAGGAGATCTGCATTTCTGCACTCTGGAATGACAAGGCCAGGAGATAAAAAGTGCCAAAAAGAGTTCTTGAGAGCAATTAAGGGTGTGCTAGGCATACCTTGGAAATATATTTAACAGGCCTTCATGCCAACAATCGGTGCTATTTTTATAGGTGGCAGCCTTTGCTTCAGTTCTTTTCTTCTCTCTCTCTCTTTTTTTAAAACAAGGCAGGCAATTCAGAAATGTAGGTGTGCCTCAAGTCAGCCACAACTTCAATGAGGCCTTTTTTTACAAGAGCTGAGCTGTCTTTAAAACAATGCCACCTTTTAAGGTGCTGAATCTGGAGCTCAGCACATTCTTCTTATGGAACTGAATTTCTCCAAAGACAAGGGAGTAAAAAAAATCCAACTTGGCTTACCCAATTTGGTACTTTCCAGATGGACTTCAAAAGAAAGTGAACGCTAAGTTCAGGATGACTCCCCAGCAGACAAAGAAGTCAGGTGATCCATAAGTAGCGAAGGAGGACTTTAGCTGAGTTCATAAGTTTATGTAAAGCTGTTCACTTACTGTCAAACAATTAGTTCCAAGTAAGTAATTATGCTACCTACAAGTTTTCTCAGGAAAAGAAGCAGTGTTTATACAGTAATAGGATTTTGTATTCACCGTTTTGTTTTTAATATGAAGAGTAAATGGCCTGCACTTTAGAACTTCTGAGAAAGTGTATTTATTTATTTACAGTATATTCCACCGTTATTATTTTTACCAATAACTCAAGGCGGCGAACACATACAATACTTCTTCATTCTATTTTCTCCACAACAACAACCTTGTGAAGTGGGTTGGGCTGAGAGACAGTTTCCTGCTTGAGTTGGACTAGAAGATTTCCAGGTCCCTTCCAACTCCGTTATTCTGTTAGAGCGACTGGCCCAAAGTCACCCAGCTGGCTTTCATGGCTAAGGCACAACTTGAACTCACAGTCTCCGGCTTTCTAGCCTAATGACTAAAATACCAAAGTGCCAATACAGCAGAGCATAGTCTAGGATTAAGTCCCATTGATTTCAGGGAGATACATACTTGTTCAATTAATCTATTGCAGGGGTGTCAAACTCGAATTCATTGAGGGCCGCATCAGGGTTGTGTTTGACCTTGGGGGGGGGGCGTGGCCAGGGGGGGCATGGCCAGCTCGACGTCACTTGTGTTGGGGGCACCTGTGGTAGCCCGATCACTCTGCCAGCGAAAATGGGCTCCTGAGCTCCGTTTTCGTCCGTGACGGCCTCCTGCAACCCTCTGCCAGCAAAAACGGAGCTCAGGAGGACTGTGTGCGGCCCTCACAAGCTCTGTTTTCAGCTGCAACGGCCTCCTGCAACCCTCTGCCAGTGAAAATGGAGCTCCATTTTCGCAGAGGCACCACTAACCCTAACCCTAACCCTTTGCTGTTTCCAGGGCGGCCCCATGGGCCAGATCTAAGCACCCCTAAGCAGGCCTTGAGTTTGACACCCCTTATCTATTGCACGTTTTTTGTCCCACGAGATCTGGCCTTGTATCATCATCATTATCACTATCACCTTAGAAGCAGTGAGGTTAAAGCAACATTAACAAGGTTCTCACATTTCATCTGCACAACAACCCTGAAATACAGACTTATATTTTCTCCAATCTCGCCCCCCTTCCCCTAAAAAAAAAGGATTGAACTATACTGGTGCTGCACTGGAGAAGTACACAACTTTTGTCCTGGTCACAAACTTAACAGGGTGGTTTAGACATTCTCTGTCCTGTTGTGACCCTGGAATATGGCCATAGTAATATTGAACATGATTTGTAGAATATATAAAGGTGTTGTTTATATGGATATAAACTCTTGGCCTATCAGTCTAGTCTTCACTCTGACAGTAAGGCAGCTTTCCAAAATTTGAGCTGGTAGATTTTTCCAGCTTTTTTGAAAGTCTTTGAAGAAGAAATTCACTAATAGGTTTCCTGGGCTGTTCAGCTTACAGAGCATATGCCCTTTCAGTGAATTATGCACTGTTCCTTCAGGCAAAGCATACTGCATTTATGATAGGTCAGGCTTTTAGCAATAGCAATAGCATTTAGACTTATATACCGCTTCATAGTGCTTTTACAGCCCTCTCTAAGCAGTTTACAGAGTCAGCATATTGCCCCCAACAATCTGGGTCCTCATTTTACCCACCTCGGAAGGATGGAAGGCTGAATCAACTTTGAGCCGGTGAGATTTGAACTGCCGAACTGCAGTTAGCAGTCAGCTGAAGTAGCCTGCAGTGCTGCACTCTAACCACTGCGCCACCTTGGCTCTTTTAGATCTAAGCACTGAGTTTTCCTAAAATTTATGGAAAGAATATAATTGAATACTGTATTCTGATATTCATGAAAAACACAGTTTTTTATATCTCTCTGCCCTCAAGTGTACCCTACATGGGATTTGGGTATAATCCTTAGGAATTGTTTTGCTGGTATGTGGATGGGAATATTACAGAAGGCCTTTTCCTTTTGCTGAAAGGTAGCTAATTTGGTGTAAGCAACTGTTTCATAGCAGATCACTGAAGCAACTAAACAGCTGATCAAGAGTAATAGCCAGAGTATTACCCCTATTCATTCCTCTGTTTAAAAGAGAGTTGAGACATAAAGGTTGAAGGCCAACCACAGGGTCCTCCTGCTTATATATACAGCCATGATTCTCACTATCACTAGGAGTACAGTGCTGGGTGATTCTGTGTGTCTTACCTCATTCAAATTATTTACTTCTTTTGCTGTCATTTCTGACTGCATGGATGTGCAACAAAATACATATTTACAAAGGTCTATTTTCCTCACAATAAACAAGATTGGAGCAACAGTTCCTAGATGTAAGTCTGCTAAATTTCTTTCCAAACAAGATGATAGATAGATCGATAGATAGATAGATAGATAGATAGATAGATAGATAGATAGATAGAGATAAATAAATAAATAATTTGTCAGGCTCCAGATATAACTGAAGTATACTTTTCAGAATTCCAAGAGCTACAATCCCAGCACATTTGGAAGGTATCTGGTTAGAGGCCAGCATCAATGCCTCCAGGAATATTGCTTTGGGACATTTTACAAGGATAAAATGCCTGTGTTTTCCTTTAAAAATAAGTTATGATTCCTGTTGGTTGGCTGTCGTTTGTCTACTGATTGCTGACTGCCATTGTAGACATCTGATTATTCAATATAATTACAGTTAATTAATCAATGTAAAGATAAGCAAAAAGCGTTGGTTTCTGAAGAACGAAACAACAAGGACAGAGAGAACAGTTCTGTCTAGACAGCCCTGCCCTTATTGTGGAGATTTTCAGAGTCACATTAAGTACATGCCAGACACGTCACTGTTCTCAAAGGTGGAGGAGCAGCAGAGATTAAACACTGCCAATATATCCAAGGATTTCACTCTCTCAAGTGTACTTCTTTCCTTCCCCCTCCTCCCCACACCCATTTAGTTCACAACTAGTTCAACTCTTTTTCATTTTTATCTCTGCCGTATCATGATTGGATTGCCACGACTCCTGCTGAAACCAGTACCAAAATGGGCAGGAGATAGGAGCCACCACACAAACATTTCTGTTGATATATCGGGGCTCCAAATATCCTTCATACTTTAGGGTTGGCCTTCACAAAAGGCTCGGATGGTAGCTGCCTATGTCCCAATTTGATTTTTTTTTTTCTCCCTAGCATTTTCCTGCAAGTCCAGGTTCTGCTCCCCACCCCCCTCATCATTGAATCATTGGCTGCAACAGGAATCGACTGACAGCTTCTCGCCTGAACCTGATGTCATGGACTGAGAGAGTGACTGCCTCAAAGTCACCCAGCTGGCGTTCATGCCGAAGGTGGAACTAGAACTCATGGTCTCCTGGTTTCTAGCCTGGTGCCTTAACCGCTAAAACGAAAAACAAAACAAAATTGTATATTATAACAATCCAATTTGTTTTCCTGTTCCACAGCTGACAATGCTGGAGCTGGTTAAAAGTTCCCAGTTCTTTACTGAGGCACAAATCTAAAAAAAAAGTTTGGTGCATGATTTGATGTCATAAAAGTAATTGTGTGGTGCAAAACATTTATTTGTAATTGATATCCAGGACTGTCTTGCATTCATGTGTTTTGTGATAGGTAATTATTAGACATTATTCACTCAGAAGAAATATCTCAATCATAAAGCTGGTTTCAGAATCCTTAAGGAAAGGGCCTTGTGGCCTTTTGAAGACTGACACAGTATTTAGTATAGAACAAACTTCTGTGACACACAATTCATTTTATCAGACACAGAATTGTTCACTTAACATTGGAAATGAGAGCCATGGTCTTCAAGATTTGCTGACATGCATCTCCCAATATGACATTGCATTGTTCTGTATTGTATACTGCGTTACACTGTGTTAGAAAGGTTTCTGGGCTGTATTTGAAGAATCTTATGTCCACTCTGTATTAGATCTATGTACCTCAGTTCAAGTTCTTGGTTGAATGGACGAGAGGTTTTTTACATGCCTCCCATCACAAACTGAACATGGGAAATTTTGACAAGCATAATTCCCACAATTAACTTTTGGAGTACTATAGATTCTTTTTCCCTTACAACTGACCATTTTTACTCCAGAGAAGTAATAGTGAGAACTTGACTATAACTTCCCTTCTTGGAATTCATTTGACCGCATGGTTCAAAGAAAAGCCATTTTCCATGTATGTAGGGTTAATGAGAGGATTTGTTTCTGTTTGGTAGAAACTCCCTTCAGGGGCATGAATATTCTCCCTAGAAAAAGTCTCTCGTTGTGGGGGATGATTAAAGAAACTCCCTTTAGCCAGAACGTATTCAAAAGATAAATCAGATGTCCCTGAGGACCTAATCTGTTACTGGAGAAGATAGAAACCCATACCTGATCTTTCCAAGCCTTTTCTTTCTTTCTTTTTTCTTTTTTGGCAGTCGATTGGTTGGGAAGCAGAAAATATACTCGCAGAATCCCAGCCTGTTGATGGTATTCATCAGGAAAATGTAATTTGCAAAAAATAAAAATAAAAAAAATTGGTTAACCACATGCTTTGTCCTCAGGAAATAGCACCTTTTGAAACATTTTCAATTCAAGCTTGCCTTATGCTCAGTCCATTGCAGGCATATTTGAATCTTTGTATTTATAAACCTGTTTTGTGTGGCTGCCTGGAGAGGTTCTTCATTCCCTGTTTGTCAAACAGTTTCAGTTGTCAGGACTATCAAGACTAGTGAAATGTCTGTGTGTTTGATAACTCATGGTATAACTAAAAACAGCCTGGAAAGGGGATTAAGCAAATTTATAATGGGAAAGACTATTAGTGGCTAATACTCATGATTGTTTAATATTACCCCCCTGGGATGGAATAGGCCTCTCAAGAAATATGAAGAAATGCTTTCTAGTCCAATATACCGAGCAAGGGCATCCAGCCTTGGCAACTTTTAAGACTTCTGAACTCTCAGTATGGCTGGCTGGAGAATTCTGGGAGTTGAAGTCCACAAGTCTTTAAGTTGCCAAGATTGGACACCCTTGATATAGAGGGCGCCAGAGTGGGGAAGGTGGAGCCAGATCTTCCTCTGGTCCACCAACGTTCCTTGTGCATGTTGCCATCTTACTAAGTTTTTTTCATCTTTTATCCTCCCACTTCTTGGTTTATGTTTCTTTCTGGGGAACTGGAATCTATTTTATGAAACACGGTTTGTTTAATAAACCATAATTGCTGTGTAAGCCATAATGCCTGGTTTCAATATCATGCTAAACCATAAATCACGTCTGAGTTCACACTATCCCCCAAACTAACTGCATTATAACTTTGTTTGATCTAACCATGTATTTTGTTTCTAACAAAATGTTTACTTTGCTTTTATTAAAGTGTCAATTTTTTATAGTCAAAGAAATGATTATATTTGTATATTTATATCTACCCCCACCTTACTGGCCTTCCGTAAAGCCCTTAAGACCTGGCTTTTCCGGCAGGCCTGGGGCCAATAGTTGTTCTGATTGGCCCATGCATGGTTGTGTGAATGTTTTATTTTAAATATAGTTGGGGTTTTGTTTTTTTTCCCCTTTCTTTTTTAAATTGTTTTTATGTTTTATTTTTTATGATGTAAACCGCCCAGAGTCCTTCGGGAGTTGGGCGGCATATAAATTTTATAAAATAAATAAATAAATAAATAAATATTTAAAATGCCAATTTAGCTTGAACAGATTTGTGATTTCATACAACAAATGCTGATTTAGTGACAGAGTCTTGGGAGTTTGAAAAATTATATCAGGCTTAGTTAGCTCTAGTGGGAGCAGCCAGAAGAATCTTCAGTCATTTAATGAAGAATTCATAGTGATAGAAGACCAGTCATTAGAAATAAATGTTATGCCTGAGCATATTGTATCAAGCAGGACTCAGGGCCTGGTTATCCTCAAGATCTGCTCCAAAATAAACTGCTTATCGTATGACATCTGGGAGCAAGGCTTTACTGACAACCATTTTCCCAAAGAATTTCATCTGCATAGATCCCATAGTAGGGACGTGTTAGTGGTGGCACCTCTACTTAAAACAAACTTCCCTCATATATAAGAATTGTAAGAACTCCCTAATGAAGTTTTGTAAAATGGTGGTAATCTGACTCTGGGGGAGAGGGTTTGTGAGAAGGCAGGATTTAGCATCTTTGCCTTTGGACTAATGCCATTTTACTGTTCTTTTTAACATTTGGTTCACTGCTTCAAACTGGTTGGAGCACAGCAGCAAAGAATGCCAGGAATAAGCTCCATGGGGATTTGTTTTTCATAAATGAAATGCAACTGTAACATAGGATAACATGTCAGATACATGGTAAAATGAACTTTAGTCCGTAACAAGAAATCTGCATACCACTAAAACTTTTGTTTATATAAACTTTAACTGGGCAAAACAATACATCATAGGGCAACAATTTCTGAACCAAGGTATCTTAAATGTATTGACTTACAGAATGCATCTAAAGTCCGGGACTCATGACTCCTGAGGAAATGAAATTTGAGACAGATGTGGCTGCTTTAGGCTGCTGCTGTGGTCAGATTGCTGCTGTGGTCACATGATCCTCATTTTCAATGTTCTGTTACAGTTTCCCAGCCACTCTTGCAATCCCTTGCTCCTGCTGGGAAGGGAAGAAGGGGGGGGGGGAGATTTCTGATGTTCCCTACCATATTCCCACAACTCCTTGTGGGAAGGTGTCAGGAAGTCAGAAGTCACTCCTGCTATTACTGCTGTTTCACCTACCCATGGTCATTCTGTTTCTCTGTTCAGGTAAGGAAATATCTCCAAAATGATGACCCAACAGGACATGGGTTGTCTAGTGCTAAATAAATGTGTTAGTTTTCCAGTGCCACTTACATTTAGAGTTTATTTTTGTTGTGTATCTATATAATCTCTAGAGTTTCCGTTCATTAAAAATAAAGAAATCCAACTGTCCTATTTTTACATTTCTTCTAAAGTTGTCAGTGGTTGTGGTAGTCTGTAATTTTAACAGTTCTTTTATTAACTGAAATTGGTTAACATTTTTCAATTCCTATAACACAAATATGGGGGAAATCTTATTGACTGCATTGCCATCCATCTCAGTTAAGGTATATTCATAAAAGCTAAACCATGGATAACTGAACTACTGACACAAATTTGTTCAACTCACCAAATCATAAGCTAAACACATCAACTTGGTTTGCACAATTTATGGGCTGTGTTCACACAATACATTTGCCCAATATTAAATGAGTCATAGATTACTTAACCCCATTTCCTGGGTATGCACAACGCATGAAATCATAAACTAACCATATGGGGCTGATTTGGACAGGGCTAACTTGTGATTGGCTGGTTATCTGTCTCAAGCCCAGACACCGAGATGCAAAACACAATGAGCATAGGCCCACACGGTTAGTTTATGTTTCAACGTATTTTGCAAGTCCAGCTAATAAAGATACAAGAGTCATACCAAAAAGCAAAATCCAGGACCAAGCATCCTCCAAAATAGTCCATTTGTCCTGGGACTCCAAGCAGATTGGCAGAGAGTTGGTATGTGCTGCATTTGGGGAAATTCAAGCAGTCTTTTTCTTGGCTTAAAAATGCTTGCTGGAATCCTTAAGAATCTCTTGTTTAAATTTGCACTGAACTTCTCCAGTATTTTATTTTTGCGTGGATACTGCTATTTGGAAACCAAGTAAAAAAAAAAAAGGTGAATCAGTGGACAGCCTTAAGAAAAAAGGGTAGAATGAGAAGACATTCCTGGAAATGTCAAGGGGTTTAGAAACACCATGATTAAATCAGGGCAGTCTGCTCCTGTCCAGAGTGACATGGAATGTTTAGAACTATAAAATCTCTTGCACAACAGAAGTACGCTTGATAGTTAAGAGCTTTACCTTTCCAGGTAGGCTGTTTGTTTTGCTAGTTGGCACTTGTTGGGGAGCAGCAAGACCACACCCAGCTGAGTTTTATGCTTGTTCGGCCCTTTGATTGCCTGTTCCTACAGATGGTCAGAATCAACTTGCTTTCCAGCTTGCTTGTGTCAGCACTAGGGACACCCAATAAAATATGCAATCATCCTCGTTAACCCCTTGTTTGACAACTTTTCCTTTAACTACCAATAAATATACAAGGCAGTCAATTGCCCCTATTAATTCAGCTTCTTTTTAGAAAGATGCAATCATAAAGAAACCACTCTTTTGAAGAAAACTAAAAATTGTTGCATCGTACTACTTAGGAACACTGCATTTCAAATGGTCTAAAAGCATTTCTTAGTTGCCTCTGGGTGTTTATTTTAGCAGATGCACAATAGGCAGAAATTTAGCGGGGGGAATCCTGCATAAATGGATTATCTGTGTTTTTGAAGATGCAATATTCTGTAGACCAGGGGTTTCAGACTCACGGCGTCATCACGTGACCTATCATGACTTCCCACCCCCCCCTTCACTAAACCGGGCGTGGGCATGGCCAGCGTGTGACGCATCCGGCCCGCGGGCCGCGAGTTTGACAGTCCTGCTATAGACCCATTTCCAAAACCACAAAGGAAAGAGCAGAATCTGCTTCTAAGTTCATGCTAACTTATCACTCAGTGAGGAAACTTTTAGAGAGATGATACCACCACTGCGAAAACATCATCTTCTGCAGTTTGACAGTAGAAACCAAGCTGCTAAAGTGTTTCCTTAATTCAGCCACAGAAAAGTTATACCTGATGAACTTGTCATGAAAAGAACAAATACTGCAAATCTCATTCCACTCTAAAATGCAGATAAGTGACTAGGGTAGCCCTCTTATTTCACTTCCATCTTCAAATTTACAATTTTGAACGATTTGAACAATTTTCCAGGATAAATGGAAGTAACTCCAATTGGACTCAGTAGCCAACTAAATTTTCTTGTAAAAGTAAAATCTCTCTGTAGTTGAGGTTAGCTCCTGGTGACTTGTATGTTTTGTTAGCATTAATGCAGGGTTGGTTCGTCTTTTCATCTAGTATTTTTTTTAATTTATTCCTGATGTAGGCGATAGCCCAATTTCATCTGTTTATAAGTCCTGCTGAATTCAAGAAAGTTTGTTTCAACATATAACAGAATTGTATCCTAGTGTTAAGGAAATATGCCCCAATGCAATTGATGAAGCCTGATTCTAAAGAAACCTGGTTAAGAATAACATTAATCCTAGATGTAACTGAGACTCTACCATTAAATATACTGTATTTGAATATAACACATTTAGAAACAAGGACTATGGAACTTACTAAGAAATGCACATAGGGTTACAGCTTCAAGATTTTCTCATAAACACAGATAGCATTAGTCTTTTCAAGGGAAAAGACTAACTTTCTCATAGACATAGATAACATCAGTCTTTCCACTGGAGTTTATAAGGCAATTGATCAAGCACTAACAGTCAAACTATTAGTCAATTTGGCACATATTATTTTAGGATTAACCCTGGATATGTATTTTGGTGTGTTCAGCTGTGAGGAAGCTTTGTTTGTGGAATTAAGATCATGGCTTTTTAAAAATTACTTTATACTATAAAACCTGCTATTATTAAAAACAACTTTAGTATTTATGAATTTTACTTCCCAAATTCCAAGGCATATAATCCAGTTTAAATTATTCTCCCCTCTCACCTGTTGTGAAATAATTTATAGTTTTAAAGAACCATCACCAAAAGAGGGAAAAGAGATTCATATTTGTTGGAAGATTAATAGAATGGTTTTATTGGACAACAGGCATAATCCTAAATACTTATGAACAGAGAGCATTTTTTTAAAATCAAAGAGATAACAAACAGAAACGTGACAAATTGAAGGCTGCTTTTAAAAACAGTGGTTTCTTCCAAAAGGTTATCAATAATATTTCTTTAAGAAAAGAACATGTAATTGTGAAATGGCCAGTTAATACTTTTAAAAAAGCTTATTCTACAAGTACGTAGATACAGAATAACTTTAATTTTTTTCGCTTGTTAAAATAGTATCAGTAGCTCTTTGTGGAGCAAACCATACAAGTTTAAAGTCAGATTAGATAGCAGCTCTTTTTTCCTACCACAGGGGGTCACTGAGATGTCTCTTGTATTCCAGTTAAAAGCAGGGGTAGGCAAAAAGTAGATTAGAATCTACCAGTAGATCACTAAATTATTTGCAATAGATTGTCAAGCATTTCTGGTGCCCAGTTTTTTTTCTAATAATACCACCTCCATAAATTATGCCTTTAAGAGGAAGACAACTAGTTCTTACTTGAAATAAATCTCTGAATGTCTTTGTATCTTTCCAATCCAACATTTGGTAGTAACCTAGGAATATAAATTTGATGCCCTTGGGGGGGGGGGGAAATGTACCCACCTGGGAATTAGAACACAAGGAATCTTATGGCACCCTAAAGACCAATAGTTTTATTATAACAGGAGTACCATAAGACTTTTAAAATGGTTGTTACAGTATGTGAAGATCAAAGAGGAGTTTCTCACTCCTCGCTTCAGTAGAGTTTTAACATTCAACTAAAAGTTGATTCTGTATATGCCTGATTTACAAGTATCTTTTTTGTGTGTATGTCTACTCAGCAGTAAGCCCCGCTGAATTTAATAAGACTTGCTCTAGGTGAAGTGTGTGTAGAATTGAAATCTAAATGATACTAATCAAAATAAAGTGAGTAAGGGATTACTGGTGCTTTCTTAAATAAGATCAACCCTTTCTTATGTTTCAGAAATAAACATTAAAAAAATTATATACTTTATTACAAATGGAAAAAAAACTCAAAAGTTGCTAAAAAATCTCTTATTTACAAACAATACTGGGTGGAACCCAAATGAACATAAAAAATAACTTACAAAGTCATGAAGTAGTTTTACTTGACATTAATCAGTTGTCATAAAATAAAAAATATATATGTACATACACAACTCAGACAGGCAGTATAGCTCAGTTTCTGTTGTTAGCTTCCCCAAAACACCCTCCCTATTTTTGTTTTTTGTTTTTTTAAAAAAGGAGTACTAAGAGAAAGCCATCTACAGTATCTACTGCAGTTTAACTTTTAATACTGAATGATCATTTAATGTTAGGTCCATGCAAGTCTTGGTCAATGTTAAAAAAGAGAGAGAGAGAGAGAGAAAAAGAAAGACGAACACAAGGCATCCATGCCTTATCTGAGCTGGAACAGCTCAGCTGTTTTGCTGAGTTGTTCTGTCAACTGATACGCCACCACCTCACCCAGAAGGCACACCAGTCTCTCCACACATGCATTTGACTCGGGGGTGGCAGTCTTCGGAATCAATGCCTTTCAGCCTTTTCTTTCCACCCACCACAAGTGTGGGTGGGTGGAGGGGTTCTGCCTCCTGAACGCTTCCCTCTCCTTAATTTCTCCCCATCATCCTAAAGTTACTTTTCAGTCTTTTCAAAAAGTTTGCAACTGCTGTGTGAGCATTAGCTGGCATCCACTATTGACGTGATTCATGACCTTCTGCTTCAGCTGTGCCACCTGCTCTCGCAGCATGTTGGCAGTAGACGCGAGTTCTGAGTTCTGGGCTTTCAAAGTTTTTACTTTTTCTTCCAACCTGGCAATCCGCTCCAACTTCCTTTTCCGGCACTTGGAGGCTGCAATTCGATTTCTCATGCGCTTCCTCTCTGCCTTGATCCTTTCTTGGGATTCCATGTCAATGGGGGACAGGGGAGGAGTCTCCCCGGGCATTTCTGGGACAGTCTGAGGCTCTTCTTTCAGAGCTTGGAGGCGCGGATGCTGCACTGGCATCTGGGGGTTCATATGATGCTGCGGAGGAAAGCCCAGGTTGTTTGCATTGTAGGAAGGCACATTATTGAGTGCGGTAGGATTGAAGTTACTGAGATTAGCATAGACAGGCGGCTCGCTGGGCATGTTAGCACTGAAGCCACTGTTTCCAGCCATGGAAGAGACAGGGGCCATGCCGGAGTTCGTAGGCGGAGCAGCGGAGGTAACACTCGGCATGGTGTTTTGATTGTGTAGCTCTGCGAGTGCCCTGACAAAGCCTTCAGCGAAACCTTCTTGCTCATCGGTAACATTTTTGGGACAGAGGAACTGGGTTGGGGTCGGAGTGGTAGTGATCAGTCCATTGCCTGACTGAATTATCAGCCTTTCCAGTTCAGGGGAAGCCAGCTTGAGGAGACCAACATCTGGAGAGGTCAGGATATCAGCATTTTTGTTCCTCAAGTGGGGCTTGAGGTTACTGGAAGGGTCAGCCAGATTGAGAGTCATGTTCTGCTTCAGAACTTTGGGATTATTATATCCATAAGCACCACTTTCTGGCTGCACAAAGGTAGCATTGATGGCATCGTCGTAGAATGTAGGTTCCATCTTTGCAGTCATAGAATACAGTCCACAAGTTTGTTCACCTATAGCCCAAAAAACAGACCTAGGAAAAGAAGCCGGTTTGTTACAACTTAAAAGAAGTTCACAGCTGCCAGAGTTACTAAGTAGTAACAGTTCTTATAACAACACTCTTTCAACAATGAAGACACAGTTCAAAAGTGATCAATTAAAGTCTTACTTTTTTGCAACAAGGCATTGATTCGAGTCCCCAGTTTAGCTAGAAAAAAGTCAGACTCGAACACACACAGTTTCACCTCAAAGACCCAGCATGCACATCACTTCCCGACTGTGACTGTTGGGAGAGGATGGGGGGGAAGACCCAACTAAAAGTTATTTTTCAAATTCAGAATCCCTTTCTCAGTCCAAGGAAGGAATAATGCTGCCGACACCTTCGGGGGTGGGGGTGCTCTTTATCGCTCCGGGCAAGGATGGAATCCAGAAACTTTTTGAGTCCTTTTTTTTCCCCTCCTCCGCCCCTTCGCGCTCCTCGTGGGAGTGTCCTGGGTCGGTCTGGAGCGTTTCCAAGTTTCAAACCCACTTGTCTAAGTCCTCTCCTTTCTCGCAGCGGCTGTCAAAAAGCAGATCACCTCAAGTCCCAGCCAGAAAAGCAAAGGAAAAAAAAAAGTTGCCACAAGTAGATCGCCCCGCTTCTTGTTCAAAGAAGCGGAGGGGGGAGTTGGTGGAAAAAAGAAGAGATTCCCACGCTCGGCAACTTCGGGATCTAGACGAGAAGAGCTGAAGCGGGGGTCCAGGAGGCAAGGCACTCGGGCGCTCCAAAGGAAAGGATGCCCGGGCAAGTTCAGCCTTCGCGCTCCGGCTGTGGGGGATAGCAGCGACCCCGACCCCAACTTTATAACAAGGGAGCGCCGGCTCGCTCTCTGAGCGTCAGGTTCTCAGGAATAGCCGCCCGGGTCCTGCTGGCGTCTGGAGCTGAAACTGGCCCTGCTGTGGCCGCTGGGGCTTCTTCTCCTCCTCCTGCCGGACAGGAGCGCTGCCACCGTCGCTTCTCCCGCCGCCACTCAATCCCACTCTGAGCTCTTTCCCAGCGTGGAGCACAACACTTATCAGAGAGCAGTAACCCACTAAAAATAGCCCATGATGTCACCCCGGGGCCTTCCCATTGGCTGCCGCCGCCTCTCAGGGGGAGGAGGGCGGTTTGGCCAGCCTGTTGCAAAGGCGCCCATCTCCATGGCCACCCCACCCCGATAAGTTTCCCGGCCCCTTTTCGCAAGGCATTGTGGGATGAGGTAATGCCTGAGCTCCGTGCAGGGCATTGTGGGCTGACGTATTGTTTTTGAATATCTGGTTACCCGCTTAAGCGCTCTAGCGGGGTTGGAGGAACCGGACAAGGAGGAGGGGGAAGGTGTCCTGCAACGGGACATACCAAGCTTGAATAGGAAAGGGGGGGCGGTGCTCCGAAGCGCCAACTTCAAGACAAGAAGGCTCACTGGAGGGAGAAGCGACCGTCCCCGCCCGCGAAGAAAGCGATGATGTTTTCTTCTTGCTTTTCCCGGAAGAATGTCGCCTGATTCTAAGGCAGGCGGCCAATCAGGAGTCGAAAGACTGAAAAGTAGCTTTCCAATTCCCCTCCTCCCCCTCACCTCTTTCAATGCCCGGGAATAGAGTCCTCAGTGCGGACTCTCGGGTTGAGACAGAGCAGAGGAGGCGGGGGAGGGGTGTGATGGGCTGACGCTCACGTGACCCTCCCCCCCCGCCTCTCGCGCCCTCCCCTCCGCCCCCGAGAATCCTGTTGCTCAGCAAAGCGCTTCCCGGGAGGGGGAAACGCGGGGGCGGGAGGGAGAGGTTTGTTGCCGCAGCCTGTTGGTGTTCCCGTGGCTGGGAAGCGAGTCCCGCTGACATCAAAGGCGGTCTCTTCCGAGTCCAGCGCTGCGGTGACCACCGGGCTTTTTACGAGTCGGAGGGACTCCCTTTGGAAGCCGCGAGCCTTCCGCTTGCCGCGCCTGGGAGAGCCAGGGCTGACAGAAAAGCCTTTTATCCCCGCGCGCCGCCCTCCTCTTCCTCCTCCGCGCTTTTTCTGAGGCAAACTTGCCGTAGCCCCTCGGCTGAGGGGTGCCGAACTTGAAAACCAAAAAGGCGCTTCTTCGGGATCGTTTTCCCACCCTGTCCGCGGAGAGAAAAGCGGACGGTGGTCTGCATTTCTTTAAAAATGCTTCCTATGAGGAGGGGACGCCGAGACCCTTCAGTGCCTACTGGAACTACAGCGCGCACTTTTGCAAGAGGGAACTGTTTTTTTAAAAAAGAAAGTTCATTCATTTATTGATGTCCCGTCTTTAATATTTTCACATCTCTTCTCCCGCTTTAGTCTTCAAAAATAAAAATAAAAAGTCACGTTTGAGTCAATTCCCGCCAGGAACTCCTGACGTTTACTCTGGATGCTCTTTCTGGTAGATGGGAGTTTTGGTTTTTGGTCCTCTGGTGGCAACGAGTCAAACGGACTCTTGTGAGGCGAGGTGGGATAAGGAGAAGGGGAAGGTTTCCCGCATTAGCGGCGGGATCTGGGGGCAAACGGCGGCTTCCTACTAAACGGGCTGTGATTGCCGACAGTCACAACACATTTGACTGTTATCCTGGTGTTTTAACTCTGCCGCTCCCAATTTAAGGAGCTGAATGAATCCGAGACTCTAAACAAGCCAATCCTAAAATGCACCTCGCGAAAGCGAAGTTCCAACTTCTTTACGAGTTTTCACTTGTGGGCAACTATGGCTCCTTCGCGACCTGTGGACTTCAACTCCCAGAATTCCTGAGCTAGCATGGCTGGCTCAGGAATTCTGGGAGTTGAAGTCCACGGGTCGTAAAGTTGCCCACCCCTCTGATTTAAATTCACAAGCAAGTGAAAGTTGTGATGACCTCTGCAGGAGTGGACTTGGGAAAAGCAAGTAGCCAGGAAGTCCTAAAATTTTGGCTCCCAGGATCTAGAATGGAATGTGGGAGGGCTGTGTTCAAAGAAAGCTCTACCTGGTACTGAAATGGTTTCAAGTTGCACCCACAGCTGCAGGGACAAACAAACAAACAAACAAGAGTTGCTTCCCGACTTCTGAAAATAAGGTGTTCTGATCAGTGGTGAAATGTGAAAATTGCCCCTGCCGGTTCTGTGGGCGTGGCTTACTTTGTGGGTGTGGCTTGAGGTCAGGTGGGTGTGGCTTCAGGTGGGTGTGGCTTGGTGGTCAGGTGACTCGGGCATGCTTGGTGGTCATGTGACCGGGTGGGCGTGCTTGGTGGTCAGGTGACAGGGTAGGCATTCTATCTATCTATCTATCTATCTATCTATCTATCTATCTATCTATCTATCTATCTATCTATCTATCTATCTATCTATCTATCTATCTATCTATCTATCTTCTATCTATTTTCCAGAGTTTTATTGCAACACATACAGGTTCAAATCTGGCACAGAAAAGACACAGATCATTGTTTTTCTACTCACCCACCCCCCAAAAAACCACCAAAAAACAGCATGCAATATTAAACAGCCTGGAAAAATGCTTGCGTGAACACAGAGGCTGCATTGTGCCATACCTCTGCAGCCTGCAAATCAAGCAGGCCAGAATAGCTTTGGAAAGAGAGTTAAATTTGGGCAAATAAAAGGGGGGATGTGGAAGGTTCCTCCCTTTCCACCAACTGCTAGGTTAAATGGAAGCAGGAGAATTGAAATGAAATTCTCCCTGGATTTGCAGAAACCCTCCTTTTGAGGTTTTTTGCAGGGAGAGAAAAGGATGTGGGGTGGGGGTGGGGGGTCTCTCTGGAGCCCCCTTGCTCCAAATCGACCCCCATATACGAGGGGCTGGTGAGTCCTGTCCTTCCTCGAGGACGTGCCCAGCAGCAGCGGCGGCAGTGGCGGTGGGGGCAGGGTTTGCCTGGGCTCTCCGCCATCCCGGAGCGGTTCCGGGATGGCGGAGAGTTTGCTTGGGAAACTCGGCGGCAGAACTTGCTTCAGAGTGCCCAAGCAAGCAAGCTCTCCGCCATCCCGGAACTTTGCTGCGTCGGGGAAGAGCGCAGCGGGTCTTCCTCCCCCCCGCCACTGCCAGCGTCGGCCTTACCTTCTGCGGCGGCGGTGGAGGGGAAGGCAGGCGGACGGGTCTTCCTCCCCCCCCGCTGCCAGCATCGGCCTTACCTTGCTGCAGCAAGCGGATGTCCCCGGGCTGCTGCACATGCGCACCGCAGTGCTGGCACTCCCTCATGACATCAGGCTGGCCGGGATAGGGCCGGGCCAGCCTGATGTCATGAGGGAGCACCAGCACTGCGGTGCACATGTGTAGCAGCCCGGGGACATCCGCTTGCAGGGCGAGCGAGCGACGACCGGAGAACCGGTTCGGGGGCGTGGCCAGCCAACCGTCGCTACCGGTTCTCCGAACCACGGGCCACCGCCGCTACCGGTACGCAAGAACCGGTCCGAACCGGGAGCATTTCACCCCTGGTTCTGATGTTACGTCCACATCTGAACGTATGATTGGAGATTAAGCAGAAAATAGAGACATGAGTCTACTACAAAAACAGTAGAGTTAATGTATCAAATTGGGTGGCTTTTGTGTTGATTTAATAAAAGGATATTTTAAGTGATACTTTTTGGATTTTTAAAAAGAGTTAACAAATTTATTTCATTTATATGCTACCCATCTCAAGGCAACTCTGTGTTTGCAACAATTATTTTTTTTATTCCCGAACAGAGAGTAACCCTTCTCAACATCATGAAACTTACTGAGGTATACTTAGGATTGCTCTGCTTCTCTGCAGTCAGCAGTGTCTTTTCAGGTATCGGGTGCCATTAAACATACACATTTAAAAAGGATGAAATGTGAGATTAGGGTGAAAGAAGATTACCAATTATGGGATGCTTGCAGCATTGCTGCTATAAGTCTCACTAGCCTCCAGTACCAGATCAAGAAAGTTGGGCAATGGTTCAGAAATGAACAATGGGATATCACTACGTCTCCTCTCCTGGAAAACAATCTAATTCAGGACAGTGATCTGTGATAAACTGTGCTACTGGGTAACTGCCAGAACTAGCCAAATCTAAGAAAACAGAAGCAAACCTGTCTGTCTTGTTTTGGGTAGCACAGAACTGTTAGAACTATCCAATAACCTGTTTTCTTGATAGCCTTGTGTAGCTGTTGTCTGAATATACTGCCAGAACCAGACCCCTACTTGCTATTTCTGCTGTTATTGCTGCAGATGCTTAATTCAACAATTCAGTCTTCCTTGCTGAGACCCACAATCCCAGAGCTATCACTTCATCTTAAGAAAGCATTGCTTTCAGGAGTCCCTTCACCCTTGAGCTCACGAGGCTAGCCACCACATACATGGGATCCTTAACTCGTCCTGAAAATTATCCAAGGACTTACCAGAAAAGGGAACATGTTGTTCCAAGATTGATCTCAAGAGGTTTGTAGCTAAAATCATGAGTACAGATGCATTGTATTTTGAACTTGTGATGGATCTTTATCCACATCTAGTCACCTGTATTTAGGCAGGTGTTAAGCAATAGGCAAATGGATTTCCCATGGCATTGTCAGGGATCAAGATAGGCTGAGCTTTATGTGCCTCTGTTCCTATACTTGTATTTCCATCACCTAAGGTAAAAATATCCTGCATTCTTATGGTAAGACTGCAGGCAACCATGTCAGTTCTCGGCAAGATACCTGATGCTGGAATTTTCAGTACCAACAATATCCCCTATAATGAAATGTCAATTTGTGAGAGCTGGCGTAGATTATCAAACTACACCTGCTTGGCTGCCTTTTGCAGGTTAGCTCCATTCTCAGTATCTGTGAGCCCATGTCTGAGATTTCATAGCCAGCTGTCCATGAGAATCATGGCCCTCTATTACCTCTGCTGTACAGGCTATGTCTATGACCTCTGTGTGAAGCAAACAATGTTCTACTGGGTCCTAAAGCCTGGAAGATGCTGCCAATAGCAGAAAATGCCTTCTCCTTCCCCAGTGAGTGGAAGGGGTTAACAGGCTGTGTCAAGGTGTGTGAAGAGACATGCTTGTTACTATCAGGTCCTGTTGTTGGCAGCAACCCCAACAGGTCTTCCCTGTATATCTGTTACAGGGTAGGCACCACCTAGCTTCTGAATATGGTATGTCTAGAAATTCTAGATTTGAGACCAAGCAGCTGGAGAATGCTGAAATTTAATATCTTCACAATGTCGAATGGCATGTCCAGAGCCACCCTCTGGGTAATAACAGGTGTGACCTCTAATGACTTTTGGCTATCCTACTTTTCAAATTCTGACTACTGCTTGACTCAGCCTTAGGGCACTATGTTCTGCATTGAAGTAAATGTCTTGCTGTTGTTGACAGCACAGATTTTCTATCACTACTATTAGTTGCAATAAAGCTTGTATGTTGCTTATGGTAGGTATCCCCAATATCACAAGTCCTTGTTCTTGCTAATCCGTATTTTGAAATGGATGCAGTGGATCAACAAAAACAAGCTTGAAACATTTCTACATGACCGCCTCAGGCCCACAACATCCCCCTTCAGTAGTGGCAGAATGTCTACTGATGCTTCACCCAGAACTTCACCTTCATACAGCTGGTGTTCCAAACTAAAAATATTTTAAAGGAAGGCTTTAAAGAAGAAGTGTTTTGCAAACTTACAAATAGCCCAATTGGATGGAACCATGTTTCTGATGAGAGGTGTCTACAGGTATAGTCAAAAAAATTAAGATGGCAGCCATTATAGTATGATTGATGCACATAACAACAGCTAGAACTTTGATTTCACTTTGTTGTGGCTGCCATCTTGACTTTTTTTTAACCACACTTTGCGGACACCTCTGACGCCAGCTTTGGTTGATAGCAATAGCAATAGCACTTAGACTTATACACCGCTTCACAGTGCTTTACAGCCCTCTCTAAGCGGTTTCACAGTCAACATATTTTCCCCAACAATCTGGATCCTAATTTTACCAACCTCAGAAGGATGGAAGGCTGAGTCAACCTTGAGCCAGTGAGACTTGAACTGCAGGCAGCTGGCAGAAATAGCCTGCAGTACTGCATTCTAACCATCTCAGCTCTTCTCAAAAAAAATAATAATCTGCTATCATCTAATAATTAGTCCACTTTTGACAAGATTAAACACAGTTTCAGAATACCATTAAAGCATTGCCTAAAATAAGCTGACTGTGATCTAGTCAGGCTTCCTTTAATGCATTCACAAAAAATATTTATGAGAAAAGGAAGCAACTTTTCTTAGACTCTCAAATCTAGCCATTGGACAAAGTCTGCCTTCTCCAGCCCCAGCCTCATCTCAAATTAAGAAGCAGTGGATGTTTTCCCACTGAGTGGTAATATTTGCTGGGGCAAATTAAAAAAAAAACAAAGCAAGGGACTCCCAACAATTGCTGCCTTTGAAGTGTCCTATAAACTGCAAATGAAGACTTAGCATCAGAATAGCTATTGAGGGCAGCACACATTTTATGTCAGCGTAGTTTTCTATCACCTCAAGATCTGGCAAGTAGATAACAATTTTACTTCAGTTCTCTGAACATGACCAAAGCATAGGCATCTGGAATAAACCACAATACCCCCCCCCCACTACCACCAGCACAAATGACAAAAATGATGGTGTTACAATATGATTTACAGCTTTTTACACTTGTATCCTGATGTTGGGCAAAGTACAATGGTCACAGGGTTTGTGAGATCATAATACACATCTTCTTATTTGATCACTTGCCCTCTCTGTTCTCCAAATCAACAGCAAATACTGTGCTGATTATACCATAAATACTGAAAAGAATGGATACTCCTCTTAATTAGAGATAGAGATAGAAAGATAGATGTAGGAGGGCACTACAGTTGTTTTGTCATCAAATATAACACTGCAAAATTTATTTCCAATTTCCCCACATTTCTTATTGTATTAAAGAGCTTCTTCCACTCCTCTCTAAATGGGTCACTGGTCTGACCAATTTAGGGCTTTCCTTATGTTATTTATGACAAGACCTGGAAAAGTGGCTTCTCTTCTTTCTTCTATTACCATGAATTAATTAATGGACTGGTGTAGTTAGAAATTAGATGGTTTAAATTTAAATTCAAACAATCACTTAACCACGAAGCTCAACAAGTGAATAAATGTGCAGCAGCAGTTAGAGCAGGTCAGCACCAACAAATGAAATATCATTTGCTAGCAAACCCACCTCCCAGTCAAAAAGTACCATCCTTCTCTACAAGATGATGAGGGATGAGGCTGACCAAATTCCCCTTGGGAATTTCCAGTTCCAAAGAATGGAGTCAGCTTCTGAGAATGCCTATCTCTAGTCCCACCTAGTATTTGGAATACAGTTCCTGGCATGTTAATATTAAATAGTATTAATTGGTCACTTGATTCCCCCACATACAGTACTATGCAATACATTACAGCTAGATATCTAGATTCAGTAGTATTGAGCATCCATGTAAGAACTTATTCTGCATGTGTAAAAAAGGCAACATCTAAGTTTCATCCTTGAACCTTCTGGGGCTAGGCTCATGAGGGTGTGCATTCTTGCATTCCTATAGAGAGATTTATTGCCATGCCTGGGGTGAAGCTCTAATAGTTGGAGTGTCACCAGACTAGGGTGACCTGAGTTCAAATGTGCATTTGGTGACAAAGCTCACTAACTGATCTTTGGTCAATCACTGTCATCCTAACCTTTCTCAGAGTCATTATAAAACTAAAGTAGCAAAAAGTCTATGTAAGATACCTTGAGCCACTGGGAAATAAAATGTGTTATTAGTGAAGCAAGCAATAATCCAGCTGTAGAGGACGGTAGCTGGAGCAGTAGAGAGGCAAAGTGCGCAGTATTGGAAGAAAGAATAGATGAATGTGTCAGTGATTTCAATTTGATGTTTCTCCGCTGCTTAGCATTTCAACTTTTGTAATGTTTATAATTGTTTTTATTTTATTTTAATTCTATTTTCTGCCCAGTCACTTGATGAGATGAGCAGCCATATAGATTCAATCAATCCATCAATAGATAGATGAACATTCAACTCTGTAAGTTTTTCATAAACAGTAGGGTAGCCTAACTCTGGTATTGCTTTCAGGAACAAATACAATATTCTTATAAGTGTTTATCCAGTTGATAAACATACAATATAGTATCAGACTTTTAAGGGTGATATGCGCTTTTACAACATGGTGGCTTGGTGGATGAGAAACAGGTATGGACAAAGTACAGTAGAAAAGCTGCTTAATTCTTTTCATTTTATTTCTATTTCAGAAAAGGGTAGTAAAAGTTATTACCTGGAGTTAATTCCTCTTATCAGTTTAGCAATAGGAAATTGTTGAGTGCATATTCATATGACCTCTGCATGTTTTATTTTCTCTATGTACGATGACAATCTTAAGAAACTTTTGATTTGATGTAATGAATTGCAATCTTTAACTTTCCTCCTGACACCAGCTTCACAGTGATTGTTACAGAAGGCCAAGTGCAAAGCGTCAGAAAATCAAGCTACTTATATCTGCACACAGTTGAGATGTTTACTAGTTTTTCAATCAAGCCAAGCCTCTCTCTTTTTTCTTGATGACAAGATATCTTTGGAGTTTGTTCTATTTAGAGCATGTCATTCATCATTCACTTTTCCTCTTTTTCCCCACAAATATTTATGTAATAAGAGGATCTAGACTTCCGTTCTTTCACAAATGTACTGTTGCAGCATAGCTGTGGTCATAGCAGGGTGTTCCAGTTTTTCTAGAGATAAGAGGTAGGTCTTTAGCTATGGCACATACCCTTCAGACCATTAATCATACTAATTGGTACTTGTTTGGAAGCTCTGCTAAAAAAAAACCTTTGTTTTCTTATCTCAACTTTCACATAGCTGCCTAAGTTGCCAAAAAGGTTCAATCTTGCTATAATCATATTGTATACTGTCAGGATTTGGTCAACATAGCAGTCTTTTCAATGACTCTAAGGTAACTTTATAGATTTAAAAGCAGACTTGGGATGAATGCCTCAAAATTCAACCTTTTAGAGAGCTCATAGTAACTTAAATTCTTAATCAGATATTCATTAGTGATTCCTGGTTTTGCTGATGCCTCCAAGTAAATATTGCAGGCACATATGCATATATAAAATATAATGGCGCAATCCTCTAATTCAATTTTATGTCATGCTTTTGCTCTATTCTTTTACTGTCTGCTACATATTAGCTGAAAACTGTAATTGGGAAATGATCCTTTTTTAGGCATAGAGGAAAATGGAAAGTTTCAATAATGGAAAGTCAGCAAAAGTACAATTACTTTGGGTGAAGAAAGGACATTTCAAACAGTAGGAAAAAAAAAATAGCCAGTACTGTATATGCCATTAGTTGAAAGAAAACCCAAGAGGCACCCGATCAATGATATGTAAGGATGTAGCTAGGTATGTGATCAAAGAGAAAAGAAGTGATTCAGATAACTCAACGAACCTATGTAGATCTTGGAACCAGAGAGCTGTTTAGGACCCCCCTTCCCAAAGTCTAAGGCCTCCTAAATGATACAAGTTTTTCCAGATCTCCCTTCTGATAATGTCCCAGGGGATAGACACCCCCAGGAATTGGTTTTATTATAAGGTTAGGGTTAGGGTTAGGGTCATAGTAGGATAATTGTTCCCTGCATTCAAACAGATTCCAGAGCACAGAGGAGTAAAAAAAGATTATACTTAAGGGGCTTCAGTGGGGGAAAGAAGGGAGGAACAAATGATGGCTCATGTATGACATCATCATCTAAATACCATGACTTACGTACTTGCATTTGTCAGCCGTACCTGGTAGACCAGACAGGAAACACAACCAGTTAAATTAATTCTACTTTATTGTAAAGTTACATTATTAGAATCTTGCAAGTCTGAAAGTACAATTCACCTGCCACCTCCTTTACAGCCTGAAAAACTAGGGAGGGTCACTTCTGAGCCTCTTGTCTCATCCACTATTCCTCCAGGCTACGCTATTTCTTATCTGACCATTCCCTAGGCAGTATCTCTTCACCCTATCTTCCAAAGTCTTTCCCACATATTATTACACATTGGGCACTGTGATGCAAGCTTTTAACCAAGGCATTTACATGATTATGTCATTGAGTGGGTGTCATCATCTTGGTGTCATTGCGGTTTGTTATGAACATTGTTGAGCATATTACAATTAACAAGAAAGTAATGTATCATTCCTTTATAATAAAAAAATGATATCATCAGCTAATGCTCTGTGGTTGCTTTTTTTAACTGTTCGAGGTTAGGCTTGATGAACTACAAATAAATATTTTTGTGAAACATCCTTTTGGTATCAAAACATTGAGGGAGGGAGGGAGGGAGGGAGAGAGAAAGAAAGAAAAGAAAAGAAAAGAAAAGAAAAGAAAAGAAAAGAAACAAAGAAAGAAAGACAGACTGTTCAAGTTGACATTTCATACTGTGGCAGCAGCTGACAGAGCAATAGGATTTTTGACAATCGGGAAGGAAGAAGAGTGTGAAGCCAAAAAGAGAGACGGAAGTAAAGCTCTGCCAATTCAGGGAATGCATTGTAATGTGCAACCAAAGGAAATCCTAATAGTACTGTGAACCTCCTGACTCCGGTGAACACAGGAAGTTGCTTTATGCAGTGTGAGAGCATTGGGCCATCTCATTTTGTACTGTTTACATTGACCAGCAGTGTCTTACTGTTTTGCAAGGGACTTCCCCTTCTCAAACTGGAAATGCTAGGGTTTGAACCTCAGGCCTCCTGCATCCTATTGTTTGTTTATATCATTTTCCTGTTTGTAGTGTGCACCACAATCTATTTAGCACGGAAAAGCAGGATATAAATTATTAATAGTATATTTTTTGTTAAGCAGCAGCAGTTCAAACACTAGTTTCCTTGTAGGCCTTGGGTTTTTCAGTGTTTTCTTTTTCTTTCTTTCTTTCTTTCTTCACTCACTCACTCACTCACTCACTCAATGTTTTGATACCAAAAGGATTCTGTTCTAATTTGGTTTGGTTTTCATAAAATTATGATCACATAAAATATTGGTCATAATAAAAAGCAGCTTTTGGTTATACAATATACGGTACATTCCCTCTATGCCTTCAGTTTATACAAGGATACAGTGGCATAGATCTCAGGATCTATGTTCAAGATTATAGGCAATTGACTTCTTAAAAATATTATTCATTCTGCATTTACCCATAAGGGGAAAAATGATAGGATTTTCTCTCCTCAATTTGAATATTTTAGATAAAGTGCTCGTTTTAATTGGTCATGTTTGTATACTTTGGATCAACTGATTAAAAAAGTACTTACATTCTAACGAATGCTGAATAATGATGCATATCTACAAATAACATAAAGCAAAGCTACCTATTCCTTGACTAAATTTAATTAACAAGAAAGAAACAAGTGCCAGGGTTCTTGACTTATATTTACATTCATTTAGCAACCATTCTGTTACAATGGCAGTGAAAAAAGTGACTGATGACCAGTCCTCACACTTATAACTATCACGCCATCCCCAGTCACATGAGCAAAATTTGGGCACTTGGCAACCAGCATGCATTTACAACAGTTGCAGCATCCTGGGGCCATTATTTGTGATCTTCCTGGCTGGCTTCCAACAAGCAAAGTCAAAGAGAAAGCCAGATTCGTGTTATTCACTTAACAAGTGCAATGATTTGCTTAACAACCCTGGCATAAAAGACTGTAATATCAGGCACGGCTCATTTAACAACTGCCTTACTTAGTAACATAAATTCTGGAACCAATTGTAAATCGGGGACAGGTAATCCTTGACATATGGCTACAATGGAGGCCAAAATTTCCATTGCTAAGCAAGAGTTATTAAGTGAGGTTTTCCACATTTTACAACCCTTCTTGCCACATTTGTTAAGTGAATTACTGCAGTTGTTGTTAGTAACATGGTAAGTGAATATGGCTTCCCCATAGACTTTGCTTGCTAGGACGCAAAAGGTGATCACATGACCCAAGGATATTGCAAGTCATAAATATGTCAGTTGCCAAGAAACCAAATTTTGGTCATGTGACCACAAGGATGCTATAAGAGTCATGTGAAAAACAGTCATAGGTCACTTTTTTCAGTGCCGTTGTAACTTTGGTCACTGAACGAGTGGTTGTAAATTGAGGACTACCTGTATTCCACTTATCTAAATGATATAGCAACTTGTACCTTCTTATTGCACAGTGGTTCTATTTAATTGGCTTGTAGAACCAATGCAGATTTCCCTAACCTGGCTTCTTGCAGATATATTAGGATTGCAATTCTCAAATTCATCACAAGAAGTAAATTAGGAAAGATTTGCATGGACTCTCCCTCCTTTCACTTTGCAATGAAACTGTACTGGGCTGTAGATGCTTAAGGTGGAGATATTGATTTTGCTTCTGTATGTTCTCACTTTTCTGGTACATTAGATATCTGAAAAATATAATAACTTTCTTTAAGCAAAATATTCTAAATTCCTTTAGTTTAGAGAATGCCCAGAATTTTATCTTAATACATCCAAAGATGCGTGAGACTGGGAAAAAATTAGTCTAGAAAATGAATGATGTATGGAATTCAGAGTTCTAAGCATTGCCAAAGTGTAATTTAAAAAAAATTAATTCAGCTTTTTAAAAATATAATTTTTTATTCAAAGTTTTAAAAACAAGTAAACAAAAAAAGTAAAAATCAATACGATCTAAAGTAGAATAAGAAAAAAGGAAGAAATAACAGGGAAAGCTAAAATGAAAAAAGAAAAAAGGTAGAAAAAATAAAAAAGATGTAAGAACCAGCATTTGGTCTTCTTGACAAAAGTTACAACTACAATTGTAAATTTACTTCTTTTCTAAAGTTACATCATGATTCTTCTTCTATAATCTATCTAATCATCAGAACCAGAGTTCATTTTTTTCTGTTCATGCAAAAAAACTCCATAAGGGGTTACCAGTCAGCAACAAACATAGATATTGTCTTCTCTCTGGTCAACCAGGTCAATTTGGCCATTTTAACAAGTTCTATCACCTTCAGTAATACCTTCATTATAGGTAATTGCCAAATCTTTCCATATAGCAATTTCTCTATGGTTATCATATATATGAAAAGTTTCATGACTTTTTTCCCAATTCTTTATCAGTCCCAAGAGGAACATTTCTGATTTTAGTGGTATAATTTTTACAGTCCTCTGAATCAATATATTTGCTTCTTTTTTGCACAACCATGCATGATAAAATGACCTTTCTTATTTTTACATTTCCAACGTAGATTTGAAGTACCTTTATACAGTCTAAGTAATTTTTCTGATGTCATGTATCTATAGCAGCGGTCACCAACTGGTGGTCCGTGGACCACTGGTGGTCCATGAGAAAATTTTAGTGGTCCACAGAAAAATTATTTGCATTTTTATATTGCACTAAATCAGGGGTCCTCAAAGTACAGCCCCTGGGCCGGATATGTGCAGTGAACGTTTGTGTTGCAGCAGTCTCCCCCTTTGGGGTCTTTTTGTGTGGGTTGGAGGGGGGCAGAAATTCCGACTTGGGGTCTGCTTCGGCCTCTTGGTGCGGGACTTTGGGCGAAGGCTGGAGGGAAGCGCCGCTGGTGGCAAAGAGCCGGAGGGCCTTGTTCCAGTGGGACTGCATCATGGCCCGGAACTGGCTGTACCATCTCAGCCTGCTGAGCCTCCAGGTGCCAGTACCTGGTCTTGCACTCCCTCAGGTCTTCCCTCTCCTTGGAAAGCCTATGCTCGTAGTCCTCAGTGAAGTGCTTCTGCTGAGCCTCCTTCTCGGTCAGATCCAGTTTGAACTGAGCCAGCTGTTTTGCCAACTTTCTCATGGTTGCTGCTTAGCTCCAACAACTGCTTCTTGTAGGGGGCCTAAGGAGCCCAGGCGGGGAGGCGAGGAGTGGCTGGGAGGGGGGGGCGAGTAGAGGCCGGCGAGGCGCCCGACGTGAGTGACATCGAGTTGGCCACGCCCACCCAGTCACATGACCACCTTGCCACGCCCACCCAGCCAGTCATTAGGCAGATCATATTAGTGGTCCGCGGGACTTAAAATTATGAATTTAGTGGTCCCTGAGGTCCAAAAGGTTGGGGACCCCTGATCTATAGTGCAGCATTTCATGAGTTTTTTTTAAATTTCAAGTTTCAACCACATATTTTCCCATTGTTCCATCTGTATATTATAACCAAAATTCTGAGCCGATTTTATCATACATTTTCACGTGTTTCAAATTTCAGTAAGTTTATATATTTTAGTAATCACAAGTTCATCATTTGTACACAATTTTAAGTCTCAGAATATCCAATACCATGAATCTTTTTGATAACCGTAAATAAAAAAATGATTGACAACTATGCCTCTGCCATCAGTTGCCTTCTAGATTTTATTTTATATTTCCCTTGACAGAACTGAATCCCACAGTATGTAAACCATTTTTTACATATTATTTCTCATCTATAAAATGCTTATGCAGAGAACCAAAAATGACTCTAAAATGCTCTTTCCAACAATGACAATTGTATTTTTCTCATCTTTACTTAACTTTTTAACTTCATTCTGTCTTAACAAAATTACTCTGACATAATTCATATTTTTCATGGCGATAACCAAATATTTTACTTTTTTCTCAATCTTAAAATCTGTTTTCATCAATTCTGCTTGAACCTCTATTTTCATGTTTTTGTTGTCTAAAACCTTAAAAACTGCTAGTCAGTGTAGCAAATTCTTTTAATTTTTCTATTCACTCTGGGGGTGTCAAACTGGCGGCCCGCAGGCTGGATGCGTCACACACAGGCCACGCCTCCCAGCTCCACAAAGGGGGGAAACGTGATGTCACGTGACGGCAACATGACGCGAGTTTGACACCCGTGGCTCTAGTGGATCATTCAAAACGAACACCAAATCAGCTGGAAATGCCCTTAAAAGTTTTTTAATCTTTACTCCCACAATTTTCTCATCTTGCCTTTATCTGTATTCAATATTTCAAGAACTAAAATAAACAGGAGACAATAGGCATCTCTATCTTTTTGTATCTCATGGGCTTTTGTTAGATTTCCATTGACAATTACTGTATTTATGCTTTCTATGAAGTGTAAATCAAACTTACTCATTTAATAAAATTCTTTCCAAAATTACTATCTTCTAGAACTTTAAACAGGAAGGCCCAATTCAAACTGTCAATTCTTTAATCTAGCTTTTAACTGATTTAAACTAGCTAAGCTCTTGAGAAGTTTAAACATATATGTGGGAAAATAGATAATAACAGGGCTCACCCTGGTTCCATTTTGGGATGTTGGTAGATGTTTTTGTTTTCCCTTTCCTGGATCTCTTGCATAAAGTGCAAGAAGGAAAGTGTTTGATCAGCAAGTCAAGCATAAATGTTTAGGGTGTGTGTGTATGTTTGTTTACAAGTTATTGCCAGGTGTTTCAACTAAACATTTAGATCAAAGAGAGTCATAAAATCAATTTAATATATAGTCAATAACAAACATTACATTCAAACAAACATAAATTTCAGACAGGATTTATTTGATCAAAATATAATTCTATGCCAAAATACTTCATGCAAAGTAAAAACAAAACATTATGGTTTTGCATGTGTGAACTTAATTACTTAACATGAGTTCTTTTTTATCATTTTATTTATCTACTACTTTATCAACTTCTCTAACAGACTGCAGGGTCTCAGATATTCTTCCATTTTTAAAAAAAAAAAAGGATACCAGGACTGAACTTACAATGTTCTGCTTTAAATATACATTGTACACTGGACTAGATAAACTAGTAATCTTTCTTCAGGTGTTTTAAATTGTGCAAGGTCTACATATGAGTAAAGAAATACAGATAATTTTGTTCTATCCCTCGGCATTGATCTCCACCTCTATTGATGTAGGCTTTCCATATGGTTTTAGATGTTAGTATAGAGTTACAATATAGAACCAGGAATAGAGATGAAGATACAAATGCTCATTTGATCCTTAATCTCTCTGGGAGACTTGGTCAATCATTCTCTTTCAGATAAAGTAACCTCACTGAAGATAAAATTTGGAGTGAAGCTTCTGGAGAAGGGAATTGTAAATATAATAAATAAGGAATTAGCTGCTAGAAATTCAAGATTATGAACTGTGTGGGCATTTTGATGAGTACTGTTTTCCCATTGCAGAAAAATACAAGCGACAGCATAGGCAGAAATAGCATATTAATAATTCTTGTTCTCATTTCTAATGTGTAGAATTGACATGTATTAAACATGCTGGAAATGGGCAGTATACTTACTTAGCACAAGGGAATAATGGTTGAGTTCACACATCACATTAAGTCTGTTAATACATTCAAATAATTTAAAAAATAAATAAATAAAATTAGTTGTTGCCTTTTTTTGCCCAATTTTTTGTCCTGCTCCAATCCTTTTTTAAAAAAATTTGGCCCCCTGAAAGAGTTGAACACCCCAGCCTTAAAAGAAAACAATGGAAATGAAAAGTAGGCCACCCCTTAATATGAAATTGTTAGCCATCTGAGTCAAGTTAGCCAAGTTGACTAGTGCCAGCAAAGTGGCAGGCAACTGTGTTCCGTTCACCTCTATCATGGCCAGTTGCCTGATTTGGGCCCATTACTCTGCCTCAGTCCAACCTATTACAGGTAATCTTGATTTACAACCACAATTGAGCACCAAATTTCTGTTGCTAAGTGAGGCAGTTGTTAAGTGAGTTTTGCCCAATTTTATGACCCTTTTGCCACAGGTGACAAATGAATCACTGCAGTAGTTAAGTGAACCATGTAAGCAAACCTGGCTTTTTCCACTGACTTTGCTTGTTGGAAACCAGCTGGGATGGTTACAAATGATGATCACATGACCCCAGGACAGTGCAGCTGTCATAAATGCCAGTTGCCAAGGGCCCAAATTTTGATCATGCGACTGTGGGGATGCTGCAATGTCATAAGTGTGAAAACCAGTCACAAGTCACTTTTTTCAGTGCATTATAGCTTCAAATGGTCACTAAATGAATGGCTTTAAGTTGAGGACTACCTATATACAGAATTGCTGGACGTTGACAGCCAATGGAGGGATGGAGCACAGTATATATTTCCTTCCTAAGAACAAGGAAAATTATAAAACTAACAAGGCCCAGAATCATAGAGTTTGAAGTAGCCATGGAGAGTCAGAAAGAGCCCTACCCTCTTCAGTTTACACTAAACTTTCCCCAACAGATGGCTGACTAGTCTCTCTTGAATATATCCAGCAAAGAGCAGCCATCTCCCCTCTTGACTCTCTTACTATTAGGACTTTTAATTGAAAAAGCCTGTCCTGTAATTGAAGGCCATTATTCTGTGTTCATCTCTCTGGGGGAGGAGTGAGCAACTATAGCCCCTTTGGCGAGCTGGAGTTGAAGTTCACAGCTTCCCAAAGGAGTCATAGTTGCCCATCTCTGTTCTGGGGTGGAGGAGAAGACAATGGCTTTTTTTTGGTGCCACTCCTCCTTGGGTGGGTGGGGAGTTTGGACTAGATGACCTACAAGGTCCCTTCCAACTGGGGACCTTGTAGGTCATCTAGTCTGGGGTCTTGAAGACTGCCACCTCATTACACCTTGAAGAACTCCCGCTTTGCAACTTTTCTCAACACCATACATTACCCAGCCCCTTCCCCTCCCTCAGGAATGTTGCTCTCTCACAACCTGGCTGGACATTTGTCTCTCACAATGGGAATCGCAGTGGGGTGACAACCTAAAGGGCAACAGTTTTTAGAAAGGCAAACGACTCTCCCCTTTCCCCTCCTACACTGGAGCGAACTGCTTTGTCCCGAGGCTGCAGGAGTTAATAAGCCTTTCCCAGGAAGAGGCCTCGGAGATTCCTCGGGCTTCCTTCTCCCAGCCTCCCCCCTCCCCCCAAACCGCCGTGTCATCCGGCCGTGTCGCCAGCAACAGCCGCCGTCGCCTTTTTTCCCCTGCCCGCCCCCGCTCGGCCCTCCCATTGTTTCTTCGGCACCTTGGCTAACCGCAGCCGGCGTTTCATAAATCTATCAGCGGGTCGGCCGAACCAAAAACTTGTCTCGGGATTCGGGCGCAGGAGCCTTTCACCTGGCGCCGGAGACGAGGGCGAGCGGGGCTGGGGGACGGGGGACGCGAGAGGCGGGGCAGAGGGACCCACCCTTCCTGTGGGAGCGAGCGAGGATGAGCCGCCTTCGGTTTCCCCCTCCGCGACGGTTGCCGCAGGATTGCGACAGCGCGCGCGAGGGGATTAGCTGAGCCGCCGCACGTAGCCGGCGGAAGCTTTACTCTCGGGCAGCGCGCCCCCAGAGAACGCGCCGCTTCTCACAAGGCCTCCCTGACGGCGGCGGGGGAGGGAGGGGAACAACCGAACGTCTGCGAGGAAGGGGGAGGTGCCGTCAAGCTGCGCGCGCGCCGCGCCCGTTGCTGGTTCGGCTTCGACCGTGTATGGTCACGTTCGCTCGCTCGCTCGCTCCTGACCGGCACGCGGGTTTTAAAATAAATAAAAGGAACGAGCGACCAAGGGAGACCCTGCGTTTTCTCTTCAATTAACACCCAACACGCACAGACACGCACGTACGCACGCACGCACGCACGCTTCAACACTTCAGGCTTCTTGTCTATAATGTAGCCTCTTGGCTAAAGTTGCGCCCGCGCATATGAACGGATCAGTGAAAGGCCGGGGGATTTCTTATTCGCGCGACCTCTGCAGTTGGAGGACACTGATCTCGGATTAGTTTTGGGAGTGGGTATTTTACACCCTGGCTGAACGCAGTGTTCGCAAGTCAGTATGCGGGAGAAACTCAGAAAACGGACTAACATGGAATACATGAGATTCCTTACCTTGCTACCGGTAGTACGGTAGATATAGGATGTGGTGGGGTAGATGGTTAGGTTGATGTGGCAGCCTATTGTGGTTTGTAAAGCCAAAATTGCATTCATGAACCTTGTCTTCTGGCTTACTCGGCAAACCATAGTTTACAGTGATGCACGAAACCCACCATTATGTGTGAAAATGCACCAAAGGATATGGGCAATGTATTTTGGAGATATCCCAAAGATGCTTTTTCAAGAGGCAACTGGACTTTCTGGTTTTTCTTTGAAGACTGTTTGCTTCTCATCCAAGAAGCTTCTTCAACTTCTTTGCTTATTACTGAAACAAAGCTATATTGGACTACATTTTACTTACAGGATGGTACTCAAAGTTATACCATTTTTCTTCCATCCCCATTGCTCCCCAAACAAGTGCTATTTTTTTTAATGTTATCCAACTGGGATGATAAGACATAAAACACTCAAAGCACTGTCTATGTAGATTTTCAATCATCCAGGTCATGGTTGTCCCAAAAGTGCTTTTCAAAAGGCAATTGGACTTTCTTAGTTTTTTTCCTTGAAGACGTTTTGCTTCTGAATCACAGGGACTGGAAGGATTTATATTTCTTAGCAGCTAAGGAATATAAATCCTTCCATTCCCCACCATTCAGAAATAACTTAAAGAAGCTTTTTGGATGAGAAGTGAAACCTCTTCCAGGAACAAACTAAAAGGAAAAACACAGGAAAGTCAGTTGCCTTTTGAAAAGCATACAGTATTTGGGACACTCCAGCCCAGTTCTACCAAAGTAGCTTTATTTATTCTCAACCAGGATTTCCTTAGAGGAGAAGAATGGCAGAATTTCCATCAGGTTCCTGAGCCTTTTGTCTCATCCACACACCCCAAAAAGTACACTGCAATTTGGGAACATCACTTTTTTTTTTAGAATAGAATAGAATAGAATTTTTTATTGCCCAAGTGTGATTGGACACACAAGGAATTTGTCTTGGTGCATATGCTCTCAGTGTACATAAAAGAAAAGATAAGTTCGTCAAGAAACACAAGGTACAACACTTAATGATAGTCAGGGTACAAATAAGCAATCAAATCATAGTAGGAACCAGTCAATATAAATTGAAGCCTGCAGTATGTATCTTTCTTCCATGACTGAAAAGCTGTTAAAAACTGATTCTCTCTTAGATTCTTTTAACTTAATGAATTTCTGAACTTGCCTTTAAAATCTATTCAGGGTGAATTTCATGAATATTTTGGGATGGAATCCTCCAAGTTACATGCATAAGGAGAATTTCATTGATCTTCCACAAGGGTACCAATAGGTTTTTTTTCTCGTTAATAATTACAACACTTGTTCACCATTGAACCAATTATATTGAGGGCCACATCAGGGTTGTGTTTGACCTGGGGGGGCAGGGGGGGCGTGGCCAGCTCAACGTCATTCATGTTGGGGGCACCTGTGGTGTCCCGAGCGCTCTGCCAGTGAAAACAGGCTCTCAAGCTCCGTTTTCAGCTGCAGTGGCCTTCAACCCCCTGCCAGCAAAACGGAGCGCGGGCGGCCCTCCAGAGCTACATTTTTCCTGGCAGAAGCACTGCAGGCCAGTCCTTTGCTGTTTCCAGGGCAGCCCTGTGGCCCAGATCTAAGCACCCCGCGGGCCGGATCCAGCCTCTGGGCCTTGAGTTTGACACCCCCTGGCATTGACAAAATCATCATCTGTCAATTGCAAGAGGCAGTTTTATTAGAACAGTTTACAGCCTGAAATGATATCTTTAACACCATCAAACAACATCTGCCTATTCTAAGTCTCTGGAAAGGAGGTGGATAAAACGCCATATCTAAACATCTGGCTAACAGTGTGACCAACCAGAATAATAAGCTAAAGAAATATTCTCTTCTGTATAAATAGATTGTTCACCTTAACCTGCTCTAGTGCTAAATCATACTAATAATTGAACTCCCCGCCCAATTTGGAAAGTGTTTGTCAGTCCCAACCACAAAGCCTGAATTTATCACTAGCAAAGCATCAGGGGAAAGAGCAAAATTAGTTTCCTGTTGGTTTTCAGGAGGTATGAACTTGCCTATTTTTTATTTTAGACACATCCTATTAATATACAAAAAATTGGAATACTTAAGGTTGATATGAAAATCCCCAAAACAGCTCTTTTTGGAGGAAGTTAATTCTTACAACACCTTGAAAGAATTTGAGAGGTTGCAATCAACAGCTTTATGCAATGGAAATGAGAAAATCTGTCCCTGTTCCATTCTATTTGCAAGTATGACCACAATCACATCAAAACCACATTGGCACTCTGATATCTTGTTAGTAGAACTGGATGGGGAAATACAAATGTCCATTCACATTGGATTCCTACATGAAACAAAAATTGCTAAGGAAATTGTGAATGGTCACTTATGGCACTTCTATTCATAGGAATTTGAATACATAAATAGAGAGTGCCTTCTATGTGAACGGGGAATCTGTGTCCAAATTGTGGGTTTCTAAGTGTGTTGTATTTCCAAATACATGGAAGTCAAAGGTAAAAGTAAGCAAAAAGGAAAATGCAGCACAAGCTAGCCCTGTGATAATATCAACACCTTTGCATAATATTGTCTCACAGTTGATACCGGTATCTAGTCCAGAAATGTCCTGGGTGATTCAATAGAAATTGTGAACATATAGCTGAACATACATGTACAGTATCACAAAGAACAAAAACATAGCTGTAATTTTTAGACTTCTTTCATCCGGCCTTTTCCTAAAGAAGAACCTTGTATGAGTTGAGAGAATGTCTTTTCTGGCCAAACTGCTTGTGATAAAATATTTTACTTTTTAAAAATATTTAATTGTACCAGATTAATAGAAAAGCACTATTGATATATTAACAGTCTCACCAAAAAGTACAGAGATTGTTACATTGAGAATGATTCCTACTGACTACACAGAATATCTTTGAAAGGGTGGGGGGTTTTGGGGGGGGGGAGAGCCTGGTTAGGACACATCTAATGTCCCTTTCTAGGATGTTTTCTAACTGTTCAGCAGGGGTGAAATGCTCCTGGTTTGGGCATGGCTGCGGGTCGCCGGACAGCCGGTAGCGACGGAAGTGGGAGACTTCGCCCACCCGCCCGGACGCCGCCATTTGGGTTCTTTTACCCTCTGCGCATGCGCAGAATGCTTTGCGCATGCACAGAGGGTAAAAGAACCCAAATGGCGGCGGCCGGGCAGATGGGCGAAGTCTCCCGCTTCCGTCGCTACCGGCTGTCCGGCGACCCGCAGGCACGGCCGAACTGGGAGCATTTCAGTTATCTACACCCCAGGAATTTCTTAGTTTTCCACCCAGTGACATTAATCAGATCCAAGCTTGCCTAGCTTCCAAGTCAGATGAAAGTAGGCCAGGCATTGCTACCACTGGGCCAAAAGTGGGATATAACATTAGAAAAAGAAAAAAAAAAGAAAGAGAGAGAGGGAGGGAGGGAGGGAGGGAGGGAGGGAGAGAGAGAGAGAGAGAGAGAGAGAGAGAGAGAGAGAGAGAGAGAGAGAGAGAGAGAGAGAGAGAGAGGGAAAGAGAAAAAATAAAAACCTTCAAATAACTTAACCAAACTGCCGATAACCATGTTTCTTGACTGTTTCTCAAACAAAAAGAACAATATTCAGATGACATACAGCACATTGCCATTGCAGCAAACCAGGTACACATTTATCTTTCCAGAGTTTTTATCCTTTTTGGATTATCCCTCTTGTGCAAAAATTTCATAATTCTCAATGTACAGATAGTCCTCAACGTATGATCATTTGTTTAGTGACCATTAGAGGTTACAATAGTGCTGAAAAGGGTGACTTACAACTGTTCCTTGCACTTACAACTGTTATGGTGTCCTCATGGTCACATGATCAAAATTTGGGCACTTGCCAATCAGCATTCATTTATGATGGTTGCAGCATCCTGGTGTCACGTGATAACCATCTGCAACCTCCCCATCCAGCTTCCGACAAGCGAAGTCAGTAGGGAAAGCTGGATTAGCTTGACAACTATGTAAGTCACGTAATGACTGCAGTGATTTACATAACAGCAGCAGCAAAAAGGGCTATAAGATCAGGTGCAACTTGCTTAACGATTGCTTCACTTAGCACCAGAAGTTCTGATCCCAATTGTGGTTGTAAGATGAAGATACCTGCACGTATAATGGGATTTAGCCATATTTTTCCTTGATAACCAACAGTTGGCCTAATCACGTGCTAGTTACCTTGTGAGTTCGATCCCAAATGTGGCAATGCTTAGACATGCCCAGACTATGTTTCTTAATGTTCCAGGTCTTGAACTTCATATCCAATAGCAAGATGATTACAAGTAATCCTTATTAAATATTCTCCGTGTAGCCCTACTTCTCTGCATTAATCTCATATGAAGAAGAGTTTTCAGAGTAACTTGCATCCTTCTATTGATTTATAGTAACAGCTGTTCTTTCAAAAGCTACATCAATAATTAATACCAATTTCATCGAATTCTTTCAACTTCTTGTAAAAATGGATCAGGAGTTCATTTGAATCATCCAAAACATTAAATGTCGAACTTCAGAAACAGTGTAAAGACAGGACAGAGTAATCCAAACAGCAATAAACTTCGGGGAAGCATGCTAAATAAAACCAAACTCAGTTTTAAATTGTAGAAAAGGTTTTAAAATTGCTTTATCAGACTAGAGTAAATTCATATGTATCCCATGATCACAGGCAGGGGTGGGTTCCAATTTACCTCGCTGCCAGTTTGCTCCCTCCCGCGCCTCGTGGGTGCACCTCGTGGGCGCGCGCACTCTGCGCGCGCGCATGCGCAGTAACAAAAAATCCAGGGGAAAAAAACAAAGCCGAAAAAAAGATGGCGACCGCATGCACAGTGCCGGAAGTCGGCTTCTGCGCATGCTCAGAAGGAAAAAAAAATTCAAAAAAAAGATGGCGGCCCCCATGGACCGGCACCGACCGATCCAGTTCGGTGACCTCATCGTGACATCACCAGCGTGCCGCTACTGGTTCGGAAGAACCGGTCTGAACCGGGAGGAACCCACCCCTGATCACAGGTCAGTAAGAAGAAATGTGTCAAACAACAAAGCTAGGAAAAAGTTTAATAAATACCCAGTAAGGAACCCTCACACATTAATAATCTTCAGTGTAAATCTGAATGTGATTTTCTTTTGAATGCAATCAGTACAGGGTTTGAGAAAGTATTGCCCGGAGTAATCTAGGTGTGCGTTTAATATGGCACAATCAGATCCCAGGGTTTCTTAGTAGTACCTGGGTTGCATAACATGACGATAAGGCATGCATTTGTGCCTATTTATGGTAGTACATTGTGTTTTACAAACCACACTGACCTTTGATCTCTTCCTTTTACTGTGGCTTCTTATTTTAAATATGCATGTTCTTTAAAATGTTTTTTTTTTTTTTAATAAAAGAAGGTCCAGGCAGTTTATTAGGATGTTTCTTTTGAAGCATGAACAATTGTTTCAAAACAACCACCCTGAACATTTTTTTTATTGCTCCATAAGGTCATGGGCTAAAATCCAGTAAGAGGAAATAGTTATTTACACTTTACCTTTAGAATGGCTATAGAATGCCTTGAAGCTATCTAATACAAATGGTTAACCCCCATGATAGTCAGGAGTGCTCATTTCATTTCTAAAGATAGCCTAACATTGTTTTTTTCTCATATTTTCTTCTTCCCCTTTGACCCAGAAAAATCCAGGTGGCCACTAATGATAAAGAAAGAATGGTTCAGCATGGTGAGTCCTAATCTTTTTAGCAGTTTCCTTCATAGGTGTAATACAGGAATAACTTACAGAAATCTGCCTTTCTGTATTACAGTAAAGCAAAGGAAAATTTAGTCACCCCTTGCTTAAAAAAATAAAATTTTAAGTTCTTGAAAATATTGTCTAAGACAATTATACATCGGAGCTATGAATGAATAACATAGTAATTAAAAGAAAGGATGCTTGTCTCAATAAAATACATTATGAGGGCTAATTAGCCTTTGGGAGCAAGACTGCTTTCTAATCCCAAAGGTGCTTTTCCGGAGGCAACTGGACTTTCTTGTTTTTTCTTTGAAGACATTTCGCTTCTCATCCAAGAAGCTTCTTCAGCTCTGACAGGATTGTGGGGAATGGAAGGATAGTGGGGAATAGAAGAAGAAATTGCAGACTGCAGGAACCAGGAGCACTACCCAAGTGACCCTGAGGGCACAAATAAATCTCCAAGTGCTTCAATGACCCTCTAAGTCAGCGGTTCTCAACCTGTGAGTCGCGACCCCTTTGGGGGTCGAACGACCCTTTCACAGGGGTCGCCTAAGCGCGCGCTAGCCCACCATCTTGGTGCCACGCCCCCTTTGTCACATTGTGCGCGGGGAGAGGGAGGGGGTCGCGGCGGCGGGGTGGGGGTCGCAGCATTAGGAAGGTTGAGAACCACTGCTCTAAGTCTAAAAGGATGCAAATGACCAGCTGTCTGCAAGGAATAAAAATCCTTCCATTCTCCACTATCCTGTCAGAGCTGAAGAAGCTTCTTGGATGAGAAGTGAAACGTCTTCAAAGAAAAAACAAGAAGCCCAGTTGCCTCCTGGAAAAGCACCTTTGGGGCAACCATGACCTGCATGATTGAGAATCTCTACAGACTGCTTCCTAATCTTCTAGTCTTCCTATTGTTTTGTACCCCCTCCTAGTTTCTTTTATATTCACCTGAAGTTAAAATATCACAACTTAGTAACTAAACTAAAGTGGGAGGAAGTTGGAAGAAATAAAGTTGTTGACAAAATAATATCAGAGATTGTGGGAAGAAATGACATTGGTTGGTTGTCTACTTTTGGAAATATAAAGTCCACCTCAAACTTTGTTCCATCTTAGGCAGGTTATGCAGAGAGAGAGAGTTGATATCAACTGCTAGATTATTCTGACTTCAATTTTTCAGCATACAAAAATCTACTAAGAAAAGTGGGGGTTTCTAGTTTGGCCCTCCCAATCTTTAGAAATTGTGAACTCCTGCCCAAATTGGAGCATTCTGAATAACCATAACTGTTATGTTCTAACTGTTATAACTGTGTTGCATGGTTCCAACCAGGTCCAGCGTTTGAGCGGGAAAAAGCTCAAACGCTATTGGCTGGTCTGTCTGACAGCTCCCTATAAAAGGGCAAGCTGTCAGACTGCTCTTTGCTGGTTGCTGATACAAGAGCTGAAATAAAGAGCTGCTTGGAAGTCTGTCTCCTGTCATCTCTACCCACTATCTAACAGTGGCGACGAGGGCTTGGGTTCAGGAGAACCGTGACTGCTTCTTCAGCGATTCCAACCAGCCAGGCAGCTGCCTTTCTGCCTACTCTCTGCCGCGATGTCCAACGTCCACCCACCGGCGCCTTTCGACCCGACCCGGGAGCAGCGG
>QLTV01002925.1:3196924-3222392 GCA_003457575.1 Thermophis baileyi | reverse complement strand
ACGAGCTTTTCTTTTCTTTTATGTACACTGAGAGCATATGCACCAAGACAAATTCCTTGTGTGTCCAATCACTCTTGGCCAATAAAAAATTCTATTCTATTCCTATTTTATTCTATTCTATTCTATTCTATTCTATTCTATTCTATTCTATTCTATTCTATTCTATTCTATTCTATTCTATTCTATTCTATTCTATTCTATCTGGATTTCTATTATTGGGCAGTAATTACAGAAATGTTTAAAATCCATAACAGAGAAAAAAATAACATAATTTACAAAATAGTAGCAAAGTCTAGATAACAAATTTAGGAAATTGATGATTCTATATTCTAAGAATTATGATTCATTAAGGTCTCAATACATTTTTTTAAAATTTTCCAGTTTCTCTAATAATTCAGTGGAGGGAGGTGGGTGGGATGTGTGGAATAACTTCTAGCTTGGGACTGGTGATACCATTCCATTGAACAGAATGGGCTCTTTTTCCTATGCAGGTACAATTCAGTGTGGCTGATATTAACACACATATGGCACCTTAGTAGTGATGCTATTACAAGCACCTTGTAGAAATCTTGATTTGCTGAAATGTGCTGCAAACCTTCCTCAGGACCAAGATTTCCCAAAACCTCAGCAAAGATAGATCTCACTCTCCATGGTTCAGAAAAATGATAAGCTCTAAAGGTCAGAACTTAGATGCTCAGTTAGATCCCATGTCACAATTATCATCCTTGAGAATTCTCTTGGATCTTGACAAATCTGACTTTCCTATTCAGAATCTCAACCTTAATACAAATAAAATAATAAAAGAAAGAAAGAAAGAAAGAAAGAAAGAAAGAAGAAAGAAAGAAAAGAAGGAAGGAAGGAAGGAAGAAAAAGAAAGAAAGAAAAAGAAAAGAAAGAAAGAAAGAAAAAGAAAAAAAGAAAGAAAGGAAAAAAGGAAAGGAAAGGAAGAAAAAAGGAAAGGAAAGGAAAAAAGGAAAGGAAAGGAAAGGAAAGGAAAGGAAAGGAANATGTAATGAAAGGGCTTTGGGCAATTCCTATTTTGGCTCTGCTTGGAGGAGGTAGATCTTTGTTATGTAGAATAGACTGGCCCAGGCCTTAATGGCCCATTGACAAGGGGGGGGGGCTGAGTTTCTGCCTCCCTTTTAGGGGAAATATTCTGCCCTTTTAATATTTCCTAAAATATCTCATTTTCCTAGGAGAGGGGTGGGTGCTAACTTCCTACAGAAGGAAGGAAGGAAGGAAGGAAGGAAGGAAGGAAGGAAGGAAGGAAGGAAGAAGGAAGGAAAGAAGGAAAGGAAAGAAAAAAGGGAAGGGAGAGATGGAGGGAGGGAGGGAGGAAAGGAAGGAAAGAAAGAAAAAAGAAAGGAAGAAAGAAAAAGAAGAAAGAAAGAAAGAAGAAAGAAAGAAAGAAGAAAGAAAGAAAGAAAGAAAGAAAGAAAGAAAGAAAAAGAAAGAAAGAAAGAAAGAAAGAAAAAAGAGGTAGTCCTGGGCATATGATTGCAATGGAGCCTGTCTAGCCGGATGAAGGAGGGACCTGTGTGAGGGAGAAAGGCTTGCATGAACCTGGTGAGAGAGTGAAGGGTCTGCAGAAACCCAGTGAAGGGAGGGACAGAGGGAAGATAGATGGGGGGGAGCCCTGCAACATCCCTGCGGTCAGTCATAATGGCAAACATGATGATGCTGGCTGCAACTTTGGAATGGGTCATAAGTAGCTTTTGGGGGATCCACAGTAACTTCGAACAACCATTAAAGTGACCAGTTATTAAGTGAGGACTACCTGTAATAACATTGCTATTAGTTTCTTCTGGATACTCTAAATCTATTTGACCAGATAAAATTATGTTCTTTGAGTGATTTCCTGAAATGTTCAGCCCAGGTTGACACCTCTTCTATTGTCACAAGAAACGCAAAACACCTTAAAAGTTCACAATATCATCTTGTTGACAATTTCAGTATCTTGAATGTCCACCAGTATAATAATTTGCAGATCACTTCTTATGGAATATAATAATATCACCCTTTTTTCATAACTGCCCCAATTACAGTTTGCAGACATAAACCTAAGATCATAATACTCCAAATTTGCTATCATAGTCTTTAAACGCTGAAATTTTATTCCAAGGATGTTTCAGAAAAGAAGAAATTTGTACGACTGACAAATGTGATTCTACTATCAGTGGGACTTCATTATATCTGCAAACCCTTCTGTTTTTCTCATAGTAATTGTTATTTTTACAGAGATAATCGCTGCTAAATAAATTCCCAGGACTTCTGCTTTTGAGTCCCATAGAAGTAGTGTATTTTCCCACTGGCTAGGCTTAACTGGGGGAGAGGTGAGTTAGCATCTTGTACAAACATGATGTCTACAATAGAGCAGGAATGGCTAAGTTTTAACCCCAAGCAGGCCCAGAGTTTATCAAATTTAAACTGCCATCTTCAGGTCAAACTATTATACAAACTGAATGAAAGAAAGGATTGACATAAAGCTAAGCTACAGAATGCTGCATCCCTAGCCAGTGTTGGCTTACCACAAATTTCTGTGTAATTTTTCTTGTAAATCATTTTTTAAAAGATGGCCAATATAGCCGTTACCAAAGAAGCTAAGATCCCAGTGAAAATGTTTATTCTCAGCGTGACTACTGCAACTTTACACTGAAATGTTCCTCTGCCAGTAATTCTCTAGAACAGTGTTTCTCAACCGTGGCAGCTTGAAGATATGTGGACTTCAACTCCCAGAATTCTCCAATCTGGGGAATTCTGGGAGTTGAAGTCCACACATCTTCAAGCTGCCAAGATTGAGAAACAATGCATTAGAAAATCAGGATCGGCAGTATATTGGGACATCCTTGTTGACCCATTGGGCTCAATAGAGCCTATTTCCAGAAGGTTAATACGGAATTCTAACTTGATAACTCACAATCAAATTATAATGATTGATCTTGCCATTGTTCTGAGTGGACTTCGAAATCTGTGAGAAGGGAAGGGCAGCATCTGTTGCTGTTCTTGCTAGCACTCTTATGAATTGAAAAAAGCCTCAGTAACTCGGTGACTTGAATTTCATGCTGGAACCGGAAGGGATCTTCTGCTGTTATGATTCATGCTAAACTACAAAGGGCTTGCAACAGCAGCCACCCACCACTGAATGGATGCCAACAGCTGGCACAAGAAGCAGTTGTGTTGCAAGGCTGTTTTATTGCTCAGACCACTGGCACTTCCTTTGGTGTTTGACTGAGATTCAGAGAGGCTTAGCTTTGAGGATGCTTTATTTTTTCTTTTGCACATTTGGATCCTGAAAAGTTTTATTCAGAATTTTTTGTTTCCTGTTCAGTTTATGGCTCTGGTTGTTTTTTTTTTTTTTCCTGATGATTAGGCTGTACCAGCTGTTTTGCTGATGAAGATGTCCTCAATTAATTCTAGGCAGTCTGGTTTTCCAGGAAGTCTCGTTTTACTCCTCTGGACCTTCCCCCACGCCAACTTCTCTTGTTCCTGACTGAAATTTATCAGAGCCACCGCAGGCAGGAAATTTGCTTCTTTACAAAAACACACACTACT
The DNA here is from genome assembly GCA_003457575.1 of Thermophis baileyi. Lineage (NCBI taxonomy): Eukaryota > Metazoa > Chordata > Lepidosauria > Squamata > Dipsadidae > Thermophis > Thermophis baileyi. The sequence goes on along the minus strand of QLTV01002925.1, from coordinate 3,218,840 downwards.
GCTTCTTCTTTTTATTGTTTTAATATTTTTCCATGGTGGGACCAGGACGAGAAGACAAACCTGCTTCCTTTTTAGAGAGCTTTATTAACCTCTCAAATGCTGATGTCAGTAAATTCTTCCTTGCTATTATTGCTTTGTATCTTTTTAATCAATTTCCTTTGCATGGGATTCTTTGCATGGAATCATCATGGGTTGATGATTTTGCCTCTACCCCTTTCTTCAAAAATTTTTCCATTTTCAAAATAATTGGTTATAACAGTCTCTTTAGACTGACAAGCCTATAGCTATTTTTATGCTTTTGCAAGTTTAAAGACAGCTCGATTAGTTCCAGATACACTGGGAAATGGGGATTAAAACTGTTATAATATGTCTATGAGAGACAGAAAACTGAAATGTGATACAGATAGATTCCAAGATTTCAGGACTTTGGAGGGGGGGGGACAACCCATGCCCCATTGGGTCATGGTTTCAGATATATTTCTTTCTAAACAGAAAAACAGAATGAGCAAAGGTGGGCAGAAAAACAGTGGGAGCAGGAATGACTTTCAACTTCCTGCCAGCTTCCCCATTGAGTTTCCTTGTGGAAATCTAGCAGGGTGCATCAGAAATTTCCTCCCCTCCCATCTCCTCTCCTCTCCCCTCCTCTCCTTTCACCCTCCCCTCTCCTTCCCCTTCCAGCCCCCTCCCCTCCCCTTATACTCCCCCCTGTATAAGCTATACAGCCTGGCAATAATCTGTGGTACATTTACTCTATCAAGACTTGTTCTTGAAGATTCCATGCAAACTTCTGATAATCATTATGCTTTCAAGGGACTTGCAAATCAATCTTTTATATGATCTGCTCTAGAACTTCCTAAGTGTCAGTGTCAAACTAATAGTATATACCAGGGGTGGGTTCTAACTTACCTCACTGCCGGTTCGCTTCCTCTCGTGCCGACTGCCTTGTGGGAGCGTGCGCTTTGCGTGCACGCATGCGCAGTGATGAAAAATCAGAAAAAAATTCCAAAAAAAGAGCTGAAAGCAAGATAGCGACGCATGCGCAGTGCCGGAAACTCAGCTTCTGTGCATGCGCAGAAGAAAAAAAACCTGGATTTTTTTTAAAATAAAAAATAAAAAATTCAAAAAAAAAAAAAAAAAAAAAAAAGAGATGGCGGCGCCCACAGACCGGCACCGACCAAACTGGATCCGTGACATCACTGTGATGTTATCAGCGGGTCGCTACTGGTTCGGGCGATCTGGTCCGAACCGGGAGGAACCCACCTCTGGCATATACTGTTCGACATACTATACAGGTACATAGTTTTCCAGATCATTTCCCTTCCTTGTTTGAAGGTAGGGAACATATTTCTCTCCTCCATTCATCTAGTGTATCATCAGGTTTTCTCAAAAATACTACGTAAAGACTTGACCCCCTTATAGTGATGGAGCATGTATATTAGAAAGGAAGTCTTCCATTATCTTTTAGGAGAACTGGGCTTCTGAATACACAATGCCTAGAGTTTTATGACCCTTGAGAAAACCCATTGATACTGTATTTAGCCCTTTCATATCTGAAAAATGTTCCTGCAAACATTTTAATTATCTTCTTTATCGGGGCTACCCTTTCTTGGCTTTATCTTTTTAAAATTGCATTCTGACATCTATACTGCCTTTATCAGTTAATCACCAGGCTTTGCCTTATTTGCTGTCATGTGCCTGATTCAGTGTGGACTAGTGACACAATGGCAGAACAAAAGCAAGACAACATTATCCCTGAAGGAAGATAGTGCTTTCCATCCCCCAATGATACAAACAGGATTCTGGAGTTTGTGTAGCAAAACTAGCCATCTGAATACAGCAATCGTTTGCTGAAATCTCTTAAGTTTCTTAAATGGGATTATTCTAAGTAGTCCATGGACTTTCTCTTTGGATTGAACGTATAATAAACTGCTCTGCAACATGTACTGGATTTGCAGAAAAAAAAATCTAATCCAGGAAATTCCGGGTCTTTTTTAAAATAAAAAACAAGACCTCCCTCCAATAATGCTAAAGACACCTTTTTAATATGGAATGCCTTATTAGAGGGGGAAAATAGGTTAAGGGAATCTAAAGGTGAATCTAAATGTGAATCCTGGCTAGCATAGTTTTTACATGGCTTCAATACGAAGAGGGGGGGGGAAATTCCAATCAATCCAGTTGTGTGATTTGGTGATGGCAGTTATGGATCTTATTGTTGCCACGCCACAAGAACCCCAAATTGTTAGTCCTGAACTACAAATGAAACAGCCTTATGGACAGGCAGTTGGATACTCCTTCATCATGCAGTTGGTATCCAGGAAAGGAAGTCATGGGAGACATCATTAAAAAAAAGGGGGGGGAGGCTTTCCGGTTGCTTCTGGCTATACATGAATTACATGAATAACTTTTTTAATTGGGAAGACTACTAGAGGAAACGATCAGTTGTTCCTTTGGTTCACCTTTAGTTCCTTAAGGTAGGGATGTGCAACATTTGCCAGACTCGAGAAAAGATTAAAGAGAATATTTGTAGCTCAGGGTTGAAATGAGGGGTCCTTGGTGCTCTCTGAGCTTGGTTGTTTTGTTGCAGATGTTTCATTACCCAAACTAGGTAACATCTTGAAGATGTTTGAATAATGAAATGTCTGCAAAAAACAACCAAGCTGAGGGAGCACCAAGGACCCTCAAGAAAACGTGTCACTCCAGAACAAGTAGATGGTGCTAAGACAGAGACTACATTTGATTTCGTTGCCTTCTATTTAATGAAATTGGATTATCATTGATAAGGTTGGATCCCAGTCATAATTTTATATTCCCCCATGACATTAAAAATTATAATTTGTTGTCAATTTTTATTGTCAACAATTTTGGGAGATCTGGGCCTTAGATTGTGCCTCTTTGTTTTAAAACTCTAGTTTAAAACTACCAAGGCATTTTTCCCTGGGACATTCCTCCTGCTAGTTATCTCACTCAATAGGACATAATCTAAAGGAAGTGGAGGTGGAAGAGATGAAATACATTTCAAATTGTACTCTGACATTTCAGAACTATAATATTTATGACATTTTGGAATGATAACAAGGACGTTTGGCTTGCACAATAGAGTTTCATCTCTGAGACTGAAGAGACTAGTTTAATGGTTTCCTTCTATTGTCCTATCTTTTGCTATCTTCTTTAACACTAATGGTCTTTGTTAGGAATTTTATTGACTGTGCCTTGTTTTTCTTTTCTTTTTGTTCTTCCCAGAGAACAATAAAATGAATACCACTTAGCCAATGGGTTTGGAAAGTACATATGGAAATCTTTAGGATTGCAAAATAACTCCAAAGGATATTAGTGTGTGAGTTGCTCCCAGCATAGCAAATATTTGGTTAGAAACCAAACTATTGTGATTAAGCCAACTGAGATTCCATCAGGGTGGAAATGCACATAGATTTATCTTGGTTTCATTATAAGGCATCAGCCAGATAAAGGAACACTCCTTTAGCACAATCCAGTTTTCCAGAGTCCTTAGGTGTCCTCTAAAATAAGGAAAAAAAGGGAAAAAAATCTTTTGTTGCAGGCATTCTGAAATGCACGATGCTAGAAAGCACATATTTATTAAAAAGGACAGCAGGGAAAGTCTGAGAATGAAACAAGCACAAGGCCCAAGCAGGAGTTGCCATGTACTCCAGGGTTTTAATTCTTGCAGTATTTCTGCTAACACTGACTTTTCTTCTGAAGCACGTCCAATTTGTTACTAGTTTGGCTGGAAGAAAAAGAGGGAAAGAAAAATTCCAAGGAAGGCTGACATAAATGAGAGCATTGAGTCTACCTGGTTTATCTCAGGGGTGGGCTTCAAAATTTTTAGCAAGGAGTTCTCTGCCCGGTTGCTGGGTTGGCGTGGCCATGGTAGGCGTGGCCTAGTCGGCCTCCTGCACCACGGCGGGGGGGGGGGGCTTTTCCCCCTCCCCGGGCTCCGGAGGCTTTCCTAGCAGCCTTCCCAAACTTCCAGTAGGCCCATTTTTCGCCCTCCCCGAGCCTCCATGCATGCCCTGCACTTACCTGCATCCAAAACAGGCCACATGGGGACTCCTGGGAGGGGCGGAGTAGGGTGGGCGGGGCCAGCCAGGAGTGTGATTTGGGGGTTCTCCGAACTGCACAGAATCTTAGCTGGAGGTTCTCCCGAACCCCTGCGAACCCCCAGCAGCCCACCCCTGGTTTATCTTTTCTCCTTTTTGTTCTAAAAATCTGTTTTCTCTCTGACTTCATGTGTGATTGTAAAAATATAAAAGCTAAGATCAAATTTCACCAACTTCATGTAACAGTTGGGGAAGTTTGATTTAATGTAGGACTAAAGTTTTGTTGTACCCAGAGAGCAAGCTGATGGGGACACGTTAACCAGAAGGTGATGGAAGTTGTAGCCCAGTGCATCTGAGGAATGCCAAATTGTGCAAGGCTAATTTAAACCAACAGATCGGATTTATGTATTTAAAATATTAATATGCCATCTGCCATGCCGTGCATCTTTGGTAGTATCAAGTGTAGTACTGGTACAATATGAGTGCATTTTAATCCCCAATCAATCTTCGAAGGCTTTCTCATGAAGAAGCATTAAATTCAGAGTTGCTCCCACCCATAAATCCTGCTGTGAAACATTCAGCAATACAGTTAATCCATTAGGGATTATGAAATTTCTGCATTTTAGTGGCTGACTCGGTTCTTTAAAAGCTTTGTCCATAAAACTTAGAGGTCCTGTGAGAAACACAAAAGCACACAATTACTGTATGTGCAAATCACAAAAGCACACAATTACTGTCTTTCTTACTTTTTTTTTTTTTTTTGAACAAGCTCCAGAATTTGCCTTAGATGGTTGGAGCGGGAGCCTTACTGCAAAAGGAGAAGAGGACAAAACAAAGAAGTGGACAAGATAAAAAAAATATACCCTGCTTTAAATTGTAGCTAATTTTAATGAATAAATTAGATGCAACTGGTATGATAACTCTCCATGTATGGAAAATATTTCCCTACCAATCATACTGAAAATTACATTTTGCAGGACTCTCAAAGCTTTTGGAAAATATCAGCTGTGTATCCCTGATATAAAGTATGTCTTCAGGCTCATAGTAGCATGAGTGCAGAAACTGCACTCTGACAGATGTCTGTCATTTCTCCCTGAGTATCATTATGCTTCTCTCTTTCAAGGTAACTGATGTCAACACAGCAGAAATGCTTGACATCTATGAATCATCCTGCAAAATCATAGGCAGTATTCTGACTACCCTTGGACTCTTTTTAAAATGAATCCCAGAGTTTTCTGACCATCGTCCATATTCTTAATTTTGAGTAACATATTGCTAAATTTTGTCACATTTCCTTCTTAAGAAGATTTTCCTTTATCGTTTCTTTTGGTGTTAGTACCCTAAAATGCCATAATTATTCCAATTCAGTTGGCTTAACATTTGCAATTCATACCTGGAGAAGTGATGGGACACAAAAGAGAAATCAAATCCAAACCACTTCTGATTCATATCCAACAAGGCTAGTTAGAGTGAGAGGAGAACCAATTTTCAAATAATAAGAACTGAAGAGCCCAAATAAAAATTAACTCCTGATTTTGTTTTACTAGAATGTGAGTGCCATCAACAGAGCCAAGTGCAAGAGTGGTTCAGATGAGTAGACATCACTATGAAAGAAGAACACATATTGAAGCCAAAAAACTAATTGATTTCAGAACCAAGTTTACAAATGTTACTTCATTTCTAGTTTGTGCCCAAAATTTGTGCAAGAGGCTTTTTAATTGTTAGATAACTTATAAAGACCTTCCTCATCTCCTAAAGACCATCAAGAAACATATCACTAAGATCCATAGCATTTGTTCTCATTGTGTAGAGTAGCAGCCCCCAACCTTTGGGGCACCAGGGACCGGTTCCGCGGAGAGAGATTTTTCTGTGGACCAGAGGGGGTGTGGTTTCAGAGGGGGTGTGGTTTCTGTGAACCAGAGGGGGTGTGGATTTTTCCGTGGACCAGAGGGGGTGTAGATGGGTCTTCGCTTGTTTGTGCGAACCGGTTTCTGGCATGTCGTGGCCCGGTGCCAGTCCATGGATCAGGAGTTAGAGACCTCTGGTGCAGAGAAGAAAATTTGCTGTGCTCTTTATTTAGGGATGATCCTGACACACATATTTTAAGTCATGTAGAGGTCATCCATAGAGTCCAGAAGCTGTGAGACAGAGCCTCACATTTAACATTGGTATTAGACCCTCCAGCCACCCAGTCAAATGTTCAAAGCTTTTGCTTTCACACTGGTTTCAGATACGAATGATTCCCTAATCCATCCTGAAGGAACCATTCCTGTTTTCAATCAGTATTTTGTGCCTAGCTTCTCACGATGGTAGGCATAAGCTACGGTATCTTCTCAGATTAGGAAAAAAAATATAAAGTTTTAAAAAGAAAGGGATTGAGGTTTATTAATGGCAGTATGCCACGACTAACAACTACTCTTCTTGTTGTGACTGTGATTGTGGTATACATACAGTGAATTTGGCCTGGAATGTCTTCTCAACATAAAGACTTCTCAGAAACAGTGAAAAAAAATCCAAGAATACTTTAACTATTTATTGCTATCTGCTGCTTATCTTCCCTCGTGAGTTTCAATGCAGGCATTGAAACTATCGTGCAGAGTGTGTCAAGATTGCCAAAAATACAACTAGCATCCAGATCAAACCTGAATCTCCTCAACCCCACCCAGGTTGAAGGCTGACCGCAACATTCTTACATCTTATTGGATATAGAGCTGACCCCACTTCCCCTAATTCTCTCTTAGTTTTTTCACACCAGCTTGTTAACTATTGCTGCTCTCATCCAGTCTTTGCTGGAACATTCTGTGTCCTTCCTTCAGTACTTGTCGTTTTTCAGCTGAAATGCAAGTTCTACCACATAGTCTGTCCTCAGACAATAAAGATACACATCTTGTCAGTTGTCTTTTGATCAAAAGCTTTGTGTCCTCTGGATTCCCAAGGATTTTGGCTTCAATGGATTGTTCTTCTACGTGTTTGTTTTAGCTCATTGAGGTATATTTGCCACAAATACTAATTGACTGTGCTAGAATTGTCAATTCTCTGATTTTACACAGAGTAATTTTGAGACACAGGTGTGACAATCCAGTGTACATTCCACAGATCAATGAATGGCTAAAGAACGTCACAGTCATTCTTGGCCAAAGACTCTTCTGCTCTTTGCTGTATTTGTTGTTTTGCAATAATAGCCCCTCTATTGAGTCAAAAGCAATGAGGTGTTTGTTCTTTCAGTTAAGGATAATCTTGAAGACTATAATTGGCATTATGTTATATCCTGTTACCAACAGTTTAGGAGATATCTTCACACTTCTCATGTGCTGGTTGCATTGCTATGTTAATGCAGGCATCACCAATTCTCCGGCCTCCCTATGTTGAATGACATCTCCCAGAACTCTTAGCCAGCAAGTGCAGAGTCTGGCTATTTATGTATGTATGTATGTATGTATGTATTATTTATTTATTTATTACTTAGACAGCACCTGACTCCAATCAATTCAGGGCATCTCACGGTATAACTAAAAAAATAATAATAATATACAATAAAATAGAGCATATAACAGTAACAAGATAACAGATCCTGCGAGTTGGACTTACCCATGGTTACCTTGGCTTAGTTTATTTCATTAACTCAATTTTCTGGGTTTTCCTAACATGTCAAACTATAAACGAACCACATGGTCTAGGTTCACTCAACACATTAAGGAACCCATTGAGATCCATAAGGCACTTGGGTGGACCATCTGAAATCGTCCTTCTGCCCTATAGAGATCCCTGGCAGTAATACAGTAACTCTCAATTGGACCAGGGAGTGATCTGATTGTGGCAAGGGTGACTTCCAGCTTAGAATCACACGTGAACTCCAAGTCCTCTTGGACAGCCCCTCCCCCAATTTCCTAAAGTAGTTCCCAACCATTTTAAAATGGATAACAAATAAAAATTATAGGAAAAAGGCCATTACAGTTAAAAACCAAATTTTTCCTTAAAATTCTACCCTAACCTAAATATGGGATTTTGCCTACCATTTTGCAATCATCAACCCTTAAATATGGCCACTGAACATTCCTCTGAGACACAGGATGGGTCAAGCACTCCTCCCTTATGAATGGGAAAGAACAATGTGAATTCCATATATTGTCTAGTGCAGGGATGTCCAACCTTGGCAACTTTAAGACTTGTGGACTTCAACTCCCAGAATTCCCTAGCCAGCGGTCCAGTGCATCCCTGGGAATCATCATCCAGATTGATATGTCCTTTAGAGAAGGGAGGAAAACAGAAACAAGAGGATTAGAGCAGGAGAGAAGACCCACCAGAGATACCAACATCTTCCCAATGATGTAACATCCTTTGCACCATTGATCAGATAAACAGAAGTCTTAAAACCAACTCTTCAATAACTGGAGCATCTGGAAATTCACATGTTAAAAAAAAGTGAAAGGAAGAAAATCCAGGTATGTTCATTCATGTCTGGGCTCATAATCTGGGGATGGGGGGAAATGTGCTACAATCAGGCATGTTCCCATAGACCTCTTATTGTTCTACTGGGACTACCTGAATGTGGGAAATTGGAATAAGTTCTCAAAGAGAATGTCTTTAGCTGGTATTTCAGCCAAATTGATATAACGCCAAGATTTAATATTTCCTCTATTTTTATTAGCCACCCATTATTACGAATAACATGTTTTCAGGAAATTGGAAACTACTACGAATAGTTCATACAACTCTTTTTAGTGGGAACGAAAAGCATCTAAAGCCTGGCAACACCCCATTTTGATTATAATAGTGATCACCCTTTGGCAAATAAGTAATCTAATTTCTTACGAGTGCTATATATCCATAACCTCTTAATAGGATTCTTGTTGCATTCTTACTGGAAAGCTAGCGCCTTAATATTAAATATATAGTAACAACAGAACATATCTCAGTCAAAAGTATCATGATTGACGTGATGCTGAGAAGGAATTTAAAAGAATGCTTAGTATCTTGTTTCAAATCCTTTGATGAAGACTGAATTGGGATGGCCTCCAGCAAAGGCTACACAGCATGTTTTCAACAACTAAAACATGATAGTTACTTATTTGTTGTTCTAATTTTCAATTTGGTTTGCTGCCCAGAGGGGAGCAAACCAACTTGACATAAATAAATAAGTACATCATAAAAATAAGTTTGTAAATCATAGCACAATCCAACGCTTTCATTGTGTTTGATAGGACCAATTCTAGAGTAAATGAGTGTCACAGAGAGTTGCAAAGGGCTATTTAGCTCATCAAATGTAATCCCCCTATTCAGTGTAGAAATCCAATTTAAAACATCTGCCTGCCTGTCTGTCTGCCTGCTTGTCTGTCTGTCTGTCTGTCTATCTCTATCACCTATCTATTTATTAAATTTATATGCTGCCCATCTCACCATTGAAAGCGACTCATAGCAGTTAGGCATCCACAGGGATCACAGCTTGGAACTCTCTGGACAATTGATTATACTGTCAAATTGCTTTTATTATTAGGAAGAATTTTCTAATACAGGTAGTCCACGCTTAACAACTGGCCAGTTTAATGACTATTCAAAGTTACGACAGTACTGAAATAGTAACTTTAAGATTGGTACTCAACGGTGTCTTCACTATCACATAATTGAGATTTGGGTGCTTCACAACTGGTAGGCATTTATGACTGTTGCAGTGTCCTGCAGTCATGAGATTATCATTTGCATATTTCACAACCTGCTTCTGAAAAGCAGAACCACTGGAGAAGCCAAATCAGAAATTGCAGTCATGTGATGTCTCACTTAATGATTGTGGCAGAAGTGAGGTCATTAATCCATTGCAGTATGTGGTGTCTCTCTTAACAACAACATGTTTAGGGACAGAGTGACTGATCCCAATTGCAGTCATTAAGCACGGACTGCCTTATTAAATGCTTTAGTTTGTTTGAATCTTTCTAAAAGTGTAGTAACTAGATCTAGAAACAGTTCACAATACGGGGTTTCTAAAACAAGATGCAATCATTTTGTTCTTTCATTTAAAACTGTACATCTACTGATGCAATTTAAAATGGCCTTTTTCTTTTCTGCAGCTTCCTCACACTTCAAGTACCAAATCAAATATCACATATTCTATTGTACAGGTAGTCCTTGACTTATGACCATAATTGAGCCCAGAATTATGGTCATATGTTATTATAGCCATAAGTTGAGACATCTGCATGAGTGGAAATAATTTTCTGGACTTTTTTTTTTGCAGTAGTCATTAAATGAACGCCACAGTTGTTAAGTGATGGTCATTAAGCAAACACTGTCATTGTTAAGCTAACGCTATCGTTGTTAAGTAAACCCATTCATTTGAATAGGAGGTTTTTTTTGCCAGAAACTGGCAAAAAAAATAATAATCACAATTTGTGGTCATATGACCATGGAATACTGCAACAGGTCCCAAAGCTGACTTGAATGACATGCTTATGACCACAGGGGAGGGGGCAGTGTGACCATTTATGATGGCCAGGAACAGTTTACAGGCCATAAAGCACCTATTCCATGGCTCTTGTGACTTTGAATAGTCCATAAAACAACTGGTCTTTAAGCGAGGACTATCTGTATATCTGTGTATTTTATTTCTGTTTCCTAAACGAAGTTTGGATTAGTCTATAGTAAATGTTTTTCTATTGTTTTTGTCTCATTTTTCTAGACTGAGATTTCTAGATTTCGTTCTGAGACTATCAGCCCATGGTTTTCAGTTTTTGTTATTTATTCTTTTGTTATATTTTCCTATATTATCTAATCTATCAATTCCAGATTTGTGTCATACAAATATTTGATTAGTAATTCCCTTCATCTCCTCACCAAAGCCATCAATAAAAATATTGAAGATAAGGTCCAAATATGGACCTTGTGACAGCTCACTCCATACTTCCTTTAAGTCTGTGAGGAAACATTAATGGACCTCCCTTCAAATTCATTTCACTTCACTTGTCATGCTATCTAGAACAGGGGTCTCCAACCTTGGCAACTTTAAGACTTGTGGACTTCAACTCTCAGAATTCCTCAGCCACCGAGGAATTCACTTGTCATGCTATCTAGAACAGGGGTCTCCAACTTGGCAACTTTAAGACTTGTGGACTTCAACTCCCAGAATTCGCTGGCCGAGGAATTCTGGGAGTTGAAGTCCACAAGTCTTAAAGTTGCCAAGGTTGGAGACCCCTGACCTAGAACATACTAATAAGAATTTCATGGGATATTTTGTTAAATTACTTGGTCAAATCAAGATATATTACATTAAAGCATTCCCACAGTCTACTAAGCAATTCACAATTTAAAAATTTACAATTTAAAAACAAGGTAAGGTTAATCTGTCAAGCTTCATTCTTGACAAATCCAGGCTGAATGCATTCTAGAGGCAAAGCCACATTAACCTTAAAATGCATATCAAAAAGCAAAAAGGTTATTGAATATTTATATTGCTACAGTATATAATTGACCCATACATATCCTGTTTGCAGCAAGACTACTACGTACACACTGGCATAGGAAAGCCTGAGTTTTCTGTTCTCCACCATTGTTTTACAATAATCAACTATGTAGCTATAGGAGAAAGGGTTAAAAAGTATACGGTAGGTGGGCATGGAAGAAAAAGAAAATGCATGGGAGCAAACATATTGTTGAGTGTAAATTTTGTTAAATGGTGAAGCAGAGAAGGTTTAAATTTCATCCTCCCCATGGCTGAAGGTCCCATTCATATAATGTAAAATAAAAATGGCAAAGCAGCCTCAGAAGTCACATTTTTCATATTGTGCAGTTTAGCTCTGCGTAAATGGCCTTCACCCTAACAACACTGAGAAAAATCAAAGAATTTATATTATTCAAAACAGACCACAGCTTTTTAGAATATCTACATCACAAATTTCCCAACAAAAAACAGGCATTGAAACATTTGAGAATCTTTGCTCTTTTCTGAATATTTATGATATCCTATAAACATGCCCAAACATGCTGCCATATTTTGAAATGGTTATTTTAAATGCCAAACCCCAGAAGCTATGCTTATGTAGCATATGAACAGATTGCCTTCTCATGTTACATTCCTCAGGCATGTTAAATAACTTTACTGCACATCTAGAGAACGGCTCATTCTGGATTTCATTTTTTAAAACATTCCTGACTTGAGAAGAACAAACAATAATGTTGATTAACATGAAAGGAAGTTCATAATATAAACATGAAGAATTCTTAGTGTCATATTCCAGAGGAGAAGTAAAGATGAGTGCTTAGATAGTCAGGTATACACAAAATCTGACGGAGGTTTGCTGGAAAAAAAAATAGTTGAAAGTGGAGTGCAATTTCTATACATTTACTAAAGAATAAATTCTCATAGAATGTGGTAGATTTGCTTCTAGAGAGAGCTAAGTTTATGGATTAGATTAGAATTCTTTATTGGCCAAGTGTGATTGGAAACACAAGGAATTTGTCTTTGGTGCATAAAAAGAAAGATACATTCGTCAAGAATCATAAGGTACAACACTTAATGATAGTCACAGGGTACAAATAAGCAATCAAATCATACTAGGAAACAATATAAATCGTAAGGATACAAGCAACAAGTTACAGTCATACAGTCATAGGTGGGAGGAGATGGGTGATAGGAACAATGAGAAGATTAATAGTAATAGTAATGCAGACTTAGTGAATAGTTTGACAGTGTTGAGGGAATTATTTGTTTAGCAGAGTGATGACGTTTGGGAAAAAACTGTTCTTGTGTCCTAATTATCCTCTGAAGTCTGTGTCTGTCTTGTTGGGTTGCAGAACCAAACCAGACAGTTATAGAGGTGCAGATGACAGACTCAATTTGCCCGAACCGGTAGCGACCCGCTGGTGACATCACAATGATGTCACCGATCCGGTTTGGTCGGTGCCGGTCCGTGGGCGCCGCCATCTTTTTTTTTTTTGAATTTTTTTTGAATTTTTTTTTCTTTTTCTTTTGAGCATGCACAGAAGCCGAGTTCCAGCACTGTGCATGTGGTCGCCATCTTGTTTTTGGCTTTTTAAAAAAATATTATTATTTTCGGATTTTTCGTTACTGCACATGCACGCGCACGCAAAGCGTGCGTGCACCCACAAGGCACGCCCACGTGGCGCGGAAGGGAGCGAATCAGCAGCGAGGTAAGTTGGAACCCACCCCTGACTTACAAGTGTGTTCAGGTACTGCTAGCTGGTTTAGTTTAGTTAGAAGAATGTCTGGAATGATGGTATTGAATGCTGAACTAAAGTCTACAAAGAGGACCCTTGCGTAGGTCTTTGGAGATTCAAGATGTTGTAGGATGTAGTGCAGAGCCATATTGACAGCATCATCTGTCGATCTATTTGCTCGGTATGCAAATTGCAGGGGGTCTAACAACGGATCCGTGATGGTTTTCAGGTGGGACATCACTAGCCTTTCAAAGGTTTTCATAACTACAGATGTTAGAGCAACTGGTCTGTAGTCATTCAGTTCCTTGATGGAGGGCTTCTTCGGCACTGGGATGATAGTAGTTTATGGCAGAATGCAGCTTCAGCATTTGTTTACAATTTTAGGCCTTTATCTTAGAACTTAAGTAGAATGAAACAGATTGAAGTATCCTTAAGGTGTACAAAAAGATATTAATTTAATCATGATTCTCCAGGTACCTAGCAAAAGAAGTTCAAAATAAAGATATCTTAATTTCACACAACCTCAAATCTCAACCATAACTTAGTTCAAATTTTAAGCAGAAGAGAAACTGATAATTGCTTTTACACCCACATTAAGTAATCCAAGAACAAATTTTATATATGAACATTGGTTGTTTGAATTAAAAAGCAACTTTTTGCAAAACAATACTTCCCCCCAACAATTCAGCAATTTGAAATAACTGTCCTTGGACAATATTGTGTGTCTTCAGGACAAAACTCTAAGCCAGTCTTTAATACAGCATCTGAAAGTGTTACCACTGAATTTAACATTTATGCTTTTATGATTGAACTGTAGATTTCTGATCAGAGAAAAATAAAAGCAATGTGTTAAAATGCCTGGATTATATCACTGAACAGAGTATGCATTCCAAAAATGAAGTCTAATGTAGCACAGGCGAGGTCAGGAATAAGGGAGATGTTTGACTATGAGATTAAGTCCATCTGGACAAACCATGTCAAGATTGCTGTGGTCTGTTCAAGTGAAATATTTCTATGTAGGGCAGTCTTTGGGGATATATCAGAACTAGAAGGTGATGTCTAGAATCAGAGGTCTGAGTCAGAATCTAACCTTAAAAATCCATCTTTATGTTGAAAAGTATGCTTTCCAAAATTTCTCACATACATATAGCACTTTTTTCGATTAATTTCTTGGAAGTGGTTATGATTATATTTTGTCACAATTCACTACAATCTATTTTCAGTTCTTTTTTTTTTAATAATCCCACTATCTGCTGGTAACTAATTCCTATTAATATCTTAGTAGAATTGTGCCACTATTGTTGCTATCTTGAAAAAGCCCACTTGCAAATAGATCACCAAAAGTAAAGGACTGAGAAACATCTGTTTCAGCTCACTGTGAAAATTGTTGGCAGAATCTGGGTATACCACAGCAAATAAGTAGCTTGACTGGTACTATAAGGTGGGAAATGGCTGACCTAGAAATTAATTGTCAACCTAGAAATTTATTTTGTCAACCTAGAAACTTTGTCTCTTAGATCTAATAGAGCAGACAAGTATCTGTTGATTCGAGAAGGAAAAAAACAGCCTAGGATTTAAACTCTGGACTATAGACCTATCATTATAGACTTGGTTCACTATAGGCAAGTTTTTTAATGTTTAAATGGCATTATTCTTACCTGCAAAAGAGACAAAAGAGATTAATCTTGCTGAATAATGTCTGTGAGATTTTGTCAACTAAGTTTATTCTAAATAAAAGGTTTAATATCTGGAGAATTATTTTTTTCTTCTTCTCACTGATATGAAGGTTGACAGCTAGCATTTCTCTTGATATGGAGATAACTCAGAGAAGAGATTCAAAAAGTTTAGACACAGATTATATAGAATGGCACAAAGGATGATTTTTTTAACAAAAAGCAGTCGAGAACTTTTAAGAAATGTGAGCCCATAGCATAATGGATGTGAATGCATCTGCTATATGACCTTCGATATGATTTTCCCAATAAATCTTGAATCAGAGATATGAAGGCTACAAAGTACAGTTCCAGCTTGAAGGCACATGCAAATTTATAGATATATTTTAATAAAAGAGAGAACTACAATAAAATGAATAATGGAATTCCTGTTATATCTTCTTTTATCAAAAGGCAGAACCAGATGACAGCTCCCGAGCCCAGTAGTCATTCCTCTGTCACGTATGGTTCCTGGAACAGCTAGAAGATTTGATCTTGTTGTCTTAGAGATATTTTTTTCATTGGATCTAAAGTTGTTGTGCGCCATCCAGAGTCACTTTTGGTGAGATGGGCAGCTACATAAATTTGATTAATAAATAAATAAATAAAATCTAAAGTTAGCAAAGTGATCTTGAACTATCTAATCATGTTGTACTTTTTCATTTACTCTATTAGATTTCGCCACGGATGCGACCTCCTTTTGAAACATACTTAAGGGCACTTGTCAGATTATCTCCTTGAATGTTCTTCACTTATTCATTTTTCAAATTGATTGGTTGCCTTAGAACAGCAGCTGATGTCAGAGAGATTTATCAGTACATATTTAAAGAAATGTTTTACCATCATCCCTTAAAATATAAGAGAACATAGATGCGCTTGTTTCCCCAAGTTTTTTCTCGTTCCTGTGATTGTGGCTTCAACAAAAGTAAAAAATGTGTAATTCAGATCGAATCACATTTTCATAAGTCAAAATGCAATAGCCAGACCGTCATGTGCTATAGATCCAACCATACAGGTAGTCAATGAGTTACAACCATTTGTTCAGTGACCAAAGTTGTAACAGCACTGGAAAAAGTGACTTTTGACTGTTTTTTATGCTTATGATGGGTGCAGCATCCCCATGATGATGTGCTGAAAATTCGGGTGTTTGGTAACTGGCATGTATTTATGACAGTTGGATTCTCCTGGGGTCATGTGATTCATGTTGTCTAAACTTTCCAGCCAGCTTCCGATAGACCAAGTCATGGGCGGGGTGGGAGAAAGCCTAACAATCACATGATTCACTTAACAACTGCAGTGATTCATTTAATGATTGTGGCAAAAAGGTCGTAAAATGGGGCAAAACTCACTTAACAACCGCCTTCCTTAGCAATGGAAATTTGGGGCCGCATTGTGGTTGTAAGTCGAGAACTACCTGTAATGGCTTTGATTTTGTTTCTGAATTCAAGTGCTGTTTTGAATCTATGCAACTCTAAACCATTTGATACCAGAATACAGGTAGTCCTCGACTTACAGTTCGTTTAGTGACTGTTCGAAGCTACAACAGCACTGAAAAAAAAAATGACTTATCACCGTTTTTCACACTCACGACCATTACAGCATCCCCATGGTCACGTGATTTACATTCAGATGCTTGACAACTGACTCACATTTATAACGGTTGCAGTGTTCCTGGGTCATGTGCACTGTTCCCTCTAAGGTGCGCGGCTGTGTGGCCGCGCACGTAATGAGAGAACGCCGCATGATAGTTTCCAACTTCCGCGCGGCGTTTTCTAATGGCAGAAGCTGCGCGCCTGCGCGCCCGCGCACTTGAAAAGAGAGCGCCGCGCGGTAGTTTCTAACTGCCGCGTGGCGTTTTCTACTCTTACAGGGAACATTGGTCATGTGATCATTTTTTGCAACCTTCTCGCAAGCAAAGTCAGTGGAGAAACCAGATTCACTTAACAAACGGATTACTGATTTAACAACTGCAGTGATTCACTTAACAAATGTGGCAAGAAAAGTCGTAAAATGGAGCAAAACTCATTTAACAAATTTCTCACTTAGCAACATAACTTTTGGACTCAGTTGTGGTTCTAAGCTAAGGACTACTTGTACTGTATCTGAACAACTATCTTCCCAAAATATAAACCTATTCAAATCAATTGTAATTATGCTAGTGGTTAAGATGCTAGATTTGACCTTAGGGCCCCATAATACAAGTCCTTCCACAGTCCTGGAAGCTCAATGAGTGACTTTAGCTATTCATTTTCTCTTACGATAGGGTACCTTGTATGTTTGTTATGTGGCAATAAAATAGAGGACAGAGTCCTATATATACATGTCATCTTGAATTCCTGCAAAAAATTAGAGTATAAATCTACAAAGTTTTTAAAAGCCATATACTACATTCTTTTTATTCCCCTCTGATTCTATTTTATCGAAATGCTTTAAATTGCATAATGTTCTGAGGTCTACCGAACAGTAATGTGGTGTGGCAATAATTTTAAATAAAGACTAACCCAATCATCAACTCTATTGGTTACACAACAAAATGTATATGAAAAATGAATATAGTTTTAAACAAACTAATAAAACAAGCAAACAATTAGTATATTCAGACAACAAAATACTTGGGTGAATGACGAATTCTAATTAGTAGAGATAGGATGAATGAAATGACAAGATTTTGACAGGGCTGGCTGTTCTGATTATTACCAAAAGGAGACCTTTTTTTGTTGTTGTTGTTTTTGCTATTTTGAATCTATACATATTGATACAAGAATACTGCATTTGAATAACTTCCTTCCCCAGGATAAACCTATCCAGATCAATTTTAACCATGCTGGTAGTTAAAATCCTAGATTTGGGCTGAGGACAGCATGGTACGATCTGAGGAAAAAAAACGTTCAAAACACTATTATTATTTTTCAGTGGGTCTATGAATGCAATATCGAAATAGTTCTACACGCAGAGATTATACAGCAATATAACATGTAATCTAATACATGTATGTGATACAAAAGAAGATGCTGAGTTTCTAGAAAATGCAGAGAAAAGCAATAAAGATGATAAGAAGTCTGGAGGTTAAATTGTGAGATGAATGCCTAGGGGAACTAGATATGTTTAGCCTAACTACGGTAAGAGAAGCCTTAGGGAGACCTGATAGTAGTCTTCAATACTTGAAGGCCTGCCACAAGAAAAAAGATTGATTTATTGTCCATAGCACCTCTGGGCAAAACAAGTGATGGCTCATCAGAGATCTCCAACCTGGAAATAAGGAAAAATTTCCTGACAGTAGGAATGATTAATCAATGGAACATAGTTGCCTCCCACAGTTGTGGGTGTTCCATCACTGGAGATTTTTCAAGAAAAGATTGGACAAACATTTATCCAGGATGTCCCAAAGGTGCTTTTTCAAGAGGCAACTGGACTTTCTGTTTTTGCTTTGAAGACGTTTCGCTTCTCATCCAAGAAGCTTCTTCTTTGTAGCCGAAGAAACTTCTTGGATGAGAAGCGAAATGTCTTCAAAGCAAAAACAGAAAGTCCAGTTGCCTCTTGAAAAAGCACTTTTGGGACAACCATGACCTGGATGACTGAGAATCTCCATGGACATTTATCCAGGATAATATAAGGAGTCCTGCCTTGGGAGGAGGAGGCTGGACTAGAGGAGGGGGCTGAACCTTCAAGGTTCTTTCCAGCCCTATGATTCTATGATTTTATGATTTTATGATTTTATGATTCTATAGTAATGCCCAGGGGGAGTGCAATACCTGCAGCTCTCCATAATGCAAAGCCAAAATGTTCTTGATCAAAGCTATTGGTGAAAGGATAAAAGTAAGAAGGGATCACGATGGTTGTAGAAAGCTATGTAACGGTACATCCTCTCTAATTGCTCAAGGGACATTTTCAAGCAGTAGAAGAGTTCACATGGCAAACACTTTGTAAATCATGTGTAAAAGAACCACAGAGAGCTGTCTTTGGGAGGAGAGACAATTCTATATAAGAACATTATTTTGACTTTCTGAATGAATTCACCTGATACATTAAACAAATCTTAATTACTGTACAGCTAATTACTCATCCATGTGGGAGGAAGGAGAATGAATATAAAGCTGTCAGAGGAAAACTTTCAGAGTTGTAGCCTGGGCAATGTGACTCATGATCTACACCTTATGCTATTCAGTTCATGTGTATTTTGACAAGCCTACTCAAAAGTGAAAAGATCATGAATCTTCCCAGGAACAAAGTAAATCCCCCCCCCCTAATAATGGTTGGAAGTAGGTGTCAGATCTGTGATTTCTTTGGCCTTAGTAGTTTTTTTTTAAAGAGAGAATTTGTTGCATGTTGTGCACTTTTTTATATATCTGCTATGCATACAAAATGCTTCATGTTATAAGGATTACAAATCATAACTGCAAATAAACAACAAAGTTCCTCTTTAATATCCCTCCTTTTCTAGCAAAGGAAAGCAGGAGGGCTACATCTAAAGCAGTGGTGAAATCCAATTTTTTTTTACTATCGGTTCTGTGGGCATGGTGTGGCTTGGTGGGCATGGCTTGGTGGGCGTGGCAGGGGAAGGATACTGCAAAATCCCCATTCCCTCCCCACTCCTGGGGGAAGGATATTGCAAAATCTCCATTCCCACCCCACTCTGGGGCCAGCCAGAGGTGGTATTTGCCGGTTCTCCGAACTACTCAAAATTTCCGCTACCGGTTCTCCAGAACCTTTTAGAACCTGCTGGATTTCACCCCTGATCTAAAGGTATGAATAAAATAATGTATAGCATGCCTCTTCTCCAAATGAAATAGGCCTCACATCATTCTGAGATGAAATGAATGTGTAGTTTTGCAGATCGCCTAAATAAGGAGAAAATGTATAAATGTATAAATTAACTACTGTAAATTCATAGAAGTTCCTCATTTGATACAGTTGATGTGTTTTTCTTCTGTGTATCAAACTACAGTAATATGTGAATCTGCACATTGATTATCCAATATAATGAATTGCTATCGAGAGATAGGAATGTATTTAAATTATATATATATATATATATATATATATTTAAAAAATTCAGCAATTTAAAATAAAACCGCTTTTATTATGTATTCATCCTTATAACAATAGCCAAGGCAAATCTATGACTAGACTTTTCATTCATATATTTACATCCTTGTTTTCAGTTTAACGTAGGGCTGAGTGAAGTAGAAGTAATTAAATAAATCAAGAGATGCTATGTTTTTAGCATCTCTGGGAGATTCTTCAAATATGAAACACAGTACAGGTACTTACAACCACAATTGAGCCCAAAATTTATGTTGCTAAGTGAGAAATTTGTTGCCCCATTTTATGACTTCTCTTGCCACATTCGTTAAATGAATCACTGCTGTTGTTAAATTAGTAACACGGTTGTTGATTGAATCTTAAGGTTGCAAAAGGTGATTACATGACCCTGGGATACTGCAACCATCATAAATGTGAGTTGCTTGTCAAGCATCTGAATGTAAATCATGTGACCATGGGGTTGCTGCAACGGTCCTAAGCATGAAAAATGGTTATAAATCACTTTTTTCAGTGCTGTTGTAACTTTGAACGGTCGCTAAGCGAACTGTTGTAAGTCAAGGACTACCTGTATCGTAGCTCAGCCTTTACAGCTTGCAGGAGAAATTAGCATATCTCAATAGGTAGAAAAGGCAAAGCTACATGAAATACAGTTGAGATGATGGTCACAAACAGCACAGAACTGGCTGGACATGCAGGCTGCAAACTAACAATTAAGTTCCATTGAAGACAACGGGACTTCTTTCTGCAAAAACAGGCAAATTTTCTTTAAGCATTGGATTTAAAAATTCAGTTAAGTTGTGTTTATTTTATGTGTTTAAAAAAAGCAAAATAATTCCACTTTTATTGACAGAATAAAGTTGGAAAATGAATTGTGGCACTTTACAGACTAACCAATATAGAGGTGTGTGTGTGTGTATGTGTGTGTGTGTGTGTGTGTGTGTACACACCGATATCTCTGTCTGTCTGTCTGTCTGTCTATGAATTTTATTCTGCTCAGTCTACTTCAATAAACCACGGTCTTGTTAGGCTGGGTTGTATTTCACAAACGTTTCTGCAATAAGGAATTTGTTAGTCTTCACGTTGCTACAAGAATCTTGACTGTTTTAGATACAAAAACAAATGAGATAACCAATCCTTCTATCTCAGGTAACTGGTAAAATGGTCATCCCATAGATTTAATAAATATATTTAAAAACTCAGGGGGAAATTTAGTTACTCAAGAAAAGAAAAGTAGTAATTAAAAAAGAATACAAATCTCTGGGCCTTAAACCAGCAGCTGTCTTTATTGTAGGTAATACACACCCAAACCAAAAGGAAAATATGTATAGTAGATCCAGGAAGACATGCCCAAGAAAGCTATTTGGCAATTGCTTTCCTGAAAGGGAAAAAAAGAGGCAGCAGGAAGGATGAAGTTGCCAACAGTCCAGATTGAATAATTTGCAAGCTGTTGCCAAAACATCTTAATCCAGATACGATTTTTAGTTTAGTTTTAGTTTAGTTTGTTTAGTTTGTCAAGCATGTATGAGAAAGCAAGTATAAGTATGAACATAACATATTAACATATAAGTATAAACAGGTATAGGTATATACATAAGAAATTGGTACGAATAAATGGGAACAGTAGGACAGGGACGGTAGGCACAGTTGAATACCTCTGGACTCGCTCAATTGTATTAATGTCTGATATACAGTGTGGATTCCAGGCAGACAAGCTGTATTTGAGAATTGGTCTGGCCAGAGGTATTTCACAAGAAGAATACTCCACTCCTCTGCTCGCAATAGAATACCTTATGCCCAGGGGTATAAGGGATTGGGCTTGTACAACCTAGAACTACGCCGCCTACGGTCTGACCTAAACATAGTACACAAAATTGTCTGCTACAACGTTCTACCTGTTAATGACTACTTCAGCTTCAACCGCAATAATACACGGGCACACAA
>QLTV01002925.1:3168552-3196729 GCA_003457575.1 Thermophis baileyi | reverse complement strand
ATGTTTTTTTTTTTTCTTAGTCTGCTTTTATAGTCATATCTTGTAATGGCAAACCATGGTCTTGACAATAAGGACCTTTATTATTATGTTGTCTTTGAACTTCGATATTTTTTCTTCTGTCATATTATTTCTTCAAGCAACAGGCATGCATAAGCGCACCAGCATGCCTACCGTCCCTGTCCTACTGTTCCCATTCGTACCAATTTCTTATGTATATACTTAATACCTGTTTATACTTATATGTTAATACGTTATGTTCATACTTATATTTGCTTTCTCATACATGCTTGACAAACTAAATAAACTAAACTAAAACTAAACTAAAAATCGTATCTTGATTAAGATGTTTTGGCAACAGCTTGCAAATTATTCAATCTGGACTGTTGGCAACTTCATCCTTCCTGCTGTATGCCTGTTATTTCTCCCAGGGTCCAAGCATTGAACATGGACATTAAGAACTGGACTTGGGAGAAACAGCCCTGTCTACACCCAATTCCACATATTCATATTATGAGCATTCTTTTCCAGTAATGACAGTGTTATATGTTTGTAGCATGCAGCCACTTTTCTGGATCACATAGCTTTTACAATGCAAGTCAACTACTTTTCCATAAGTAGAGATAATCTTTTGTGATATAAATATACAGAGGAGCTGTAGATATTTCTGTATATGTAAACTAATGGAGATAGTTTTGGGGAGTTTATTAATAATTTCTGTACCTTTAGGTTTTAAAAAAAATTGATCCCATGAATAAGGAGGAAAATGAAATTAAAAAATTCAAAAGGAATCAGAGAGATTCAAGCCATTGTGGGTATGTTTTATTATAAAAGAATTAAACAAATCTGATGTATAACAATTAGCACTGCTTAACAAATCTGCAAAAATTGCTTATTACCGTAATGTTTATTATTTGCAACTGATTGAATTAAAGATGGTTGCTTATTCATAATCAGAAAAGCTGCATATTATTCCAAATGGAGTGATAAATCTTGTTCTTTCACCTTGATAGAAGTTGCACAATACTAAAACATAAAATGTGTCTTCTAACTATTCTCTGCTATATAGAATTTGTATGTGAAATACCATTATATGTTGAGACTCTAGAACAGAGGTGTCAAACTCACGTTGTCACGGCAGCGTCATGTGATGTATCGGGAGTTTTTTCCCCTTCGCTAAACCGGGCATGGGCGTGGCCAGTGTGTGACGCATCCAGCCCGCGGGCTGGGAGTTTGACAGCCCTGCTCTAGAAAGAGGGCAGAGAAGAGCAACAAAGATGATTAGGGGACTGGAGGCTAAAACATATGAAGAACAGTTACAGAACTGGGCATGGCTAGTCTAATGAAGAGAACGACCAGGGGAGACATGATAGCAGTGTTCCAATACTCGAGGGGCTGTCACAGAGAGGAGGGGATCAACCTATTTTCTAAAGCACCTGAAGGCCAGACAAGGAATAATGGATGGAAACTGATCAAGGAGAGATTCAACCTAGAAAATAAGGAGAAATTTTCTGACAGTGAGAACAATCAACCAATGGATCAGCTTGCTTCAGAAGTTGTGGGAGCTTCATCACTGGAAGGTTTCAAGAAGACACTGGGCTGCCATCTGTCAGAAATGGTGTAGGGTATCCTGCTTGGGTGGAGGATTGGACTAGATGACCTACAAGGTCCCTTCCAACTCTGTTATTCTGTTAATAAAACAAAGGATACTTTAAACTTTCCATTCCAAGCCTAGGATAGGAATAAGCAATGCAGGACCTTCTTGAGTTTTAGACTAGCTCCCATCTATGATCTCTGAACAGCCTAGTGCACACATAGAGAGAGAAGTTCCCTGAGGATGGACTCCAGCATGAATCCTAAAGCTTGGAAGACTAAATCTTTTGATGACTGACTCATATTGGATCCTGTAGCTCCTATCTGCTCTAGCCAAAATGACCAGTGCTGGAAACAGTAGGGTGTGCTGCCTAAGATCATTGAAAGGCACAAAGTTCTTTATCCCTAACTTTCATATTCACCATCCAATTCATCTGTTCAAAGTCAGGGGATAACTGGTTACAAGTCATTTGTGCTAGCTGTTTCTTTTAAAGTTGGATTATGGGATTATGGTAACAGTGATTTACTTAGCAGGGGAATGAGAATCTATCCTGGAGACCTGATCCAGCAAGCCAGGCCAGGCCAGGCCACCTATGGAGCATCATGCAATGCAAGAATTGTTGTGTCTTCTGATTTGAACAGTGTCTGCTTTTTCCTTTTACAGCCAGCATTATTATATGGGTGAGAGATCATTCTCCATACTTCTCTAATGCATAAATGATTTTGTGTGTGTGTGTGTGTGCATGGAAAGCAATTCTCCCAGATAAGACAGCTTTTCTTGGTGCATCTGGTAAAAGGGATGATTATTGTTGTTATTATAACTAAGAGGTACAATTTTTAGTTAACTGAACATCATATCCTTGCCAGTCTATTTGAAATGATTTGGCGAGGAGAGTAGGAGTTAGAAAAACAAGCTGCTTTGATGACTTTGCAGTCACACTTAGCAGCAGATTAAACACTGGGATTCTTTTTATAGTTACAGCACAAATGAAATGGGCTCACTTGGTAAACAATCTGTCTGCACACTCAAGGGTGTGGTAGATATTTACTATCCATATCATAACTTGCTAGTGCCTGTTGGACAGGCAACTGAAAAGACTAGTTTGCACTGCCTTGGATAAGAGTAGCAAAAGTCTAGCCTCGGTGTAAACATTTTCCTTTACTACCCAATAACCATCCTTTGTCATGTGCCTCAGCTGTTTCCTCGTATTGCTGTTCCTATTAAATACTTCACTTTATCTATCTCAAGTTATCATATTAGCCACTTCACCACTGAGGACAGCTATTGCTGCAATCTCTCATGTCAGCTCCTTCTGGTGAACCCAAAATTTGGAATGCTGTTGAACTATCACTATATAACATGAAACGGGACTTATCAAATCTAAGCATCTGTTCTGGTGCCATGGAACATGTGAAGAATTCAAATTAAAGAATGCCTCTGATCATGTGCTGAGAACATGGCATTATTCTTGGGTTAGACAACACTGTGACTGAGGATATCAGCATGATTAAAACCATACCTTTGGGACTTCTGAAGCTGTGTTCCATCTGACTTAATTTTTCAAATGTTCTTCTAATTAAAAAAACATAAAGCATGGCACAAAAGCAAAGTACTAGATTTATCACCCAGGAGCAAGGCAAAAGTAAGATTGTGTGGAGCATCTCTAGGAGACAACGCAAGGCAACCTCACTGGTTCCCTTTCTGAACTAGGCAAGCCCTGCCATTTTGTCATAACTTACAATTTCAAATGGGTTCATGGCCCCCGAATAACATTATTTACCACCACAATAACAGCAACAGAATTGTCCAACAACAACTGGAAATAACATCATGACAATAAGCATCACCATGCAACCAATTTAGGTTTTAAAAGGGAATTGGAGAAGTTATGGATAGTCAAGTTATCAATGGATACCTGTCTTGATGGTTATTTACTACAATAGTCAGCATGCCAATGAAGCCCTTACGGAGCAACAGTGAAGGCCAGCTTTCATCCTCTTGTCCATGTTTAGGGATTTCCTGAATGTGTCTGACTGGCCACTGTTGAAACAGAAGGCTGATTAGGATGACCTGTTTGGCTTGATCTAGCAGGGCTGTTCTTGTGTTCTTTGAGCAGAAGAATCAACCACTCTAGAAGAGAACTTCAAAGAACATGTAATCATCCATTAGACACTTTCCCCCAAAGAGTTTAAATCAACAACATGTAGAGGATTATCTCATTTTATCTTCATTACAGTCTTTCAAAGAAGCTTAGAGATGGCTACTTTTCCAAAGACCACCAAGAAGGCTTCATGGGACTTGAGTAATTGCATGTATGAAGTCTTCCTATTTACAAACCCACAGTATCACTCACCTTTCCCCTTCTATGATCTGCAGATTGGTATTCTGGTTTATTCTTTTTTCTGAAAAGCACTAAACTAAACGGTTTACAATTTAATTTGAATTCTGCATATGTGAAACTAAAGTAAACTCTTAATGATGACCGTAGGGATGATGACTGCAGGGGAATTGATTAGTACTAAAATGTGCAAAAACTTGATATCACTTGTATAATGTTTAGAATCCTCATTGGCCAATTTAAAAGTACCAAACTATTTCTAAAACCCTTTCTGTCAGGTTTTTGCTACACTGTAGGGTATTGGCACTGTGTCACAGTTGTTTATGGGTTAAATCTTATTGGCCAATCTGGCAAGACTGTTCAAAGAATTCAAGGAATCTTAAAGCTGGAAAAACCCAATTAAACCATGACTAAACCTCTGTTCAGTGTAGCAATCCATATAAGCATCCCAAGCAAAGGTCTGTATATCTTTTCCGTGAACACATCCTGCAAATAGATGTATAATGTAAAACCTTTATGTCTTTTGTTCTGGGAGATAGCTGTCACAGTATTATCTGTGTGACACCTATATTTGTTTTCATACCCAGCTTGTTTGTCATGTCAAGGCTAAACAACTTTGCTCATAGAGTTGTATTTTTTTTCCTCAGCTTATCTCAGCCCTTAAAATGCAATGTTTCAGACTGATCATACAGAATTCAAGATAGTATCTGACCAACAAAGGATAGAATGGAACTATTACTTCCAGTGATTTGAAAACCAAACTTTTAATGATACAAGCTAAAATTGCCTTGTGTGTGTGTGTGTGTGTGTGTAGGCACGTTGCATGTTAGTGAGTGTGACGAACAACAATTCCAAGTTCCACATATTTTATTACTAAACCCCATTCAATATATCACTTCAATCCGATGAAAAATTTTTGTTTGGCATTCCTCTGAGCAATATTTTGAACCAGCTGAGGATTTAGGTAAAAAACATGCTTCATGGAACTAGTTTGCTAATCAGAATACTCTGGGGAGCTTGGGGAGCTGCTGAAATCAATATGTGCCACATCCACAGCATTCCCTTACTCTACTAAGAAAATTACCCAAGTAAAAATGAAATAAGATTAGCCTTACAAGATGTGTTCTTCACAAATCCATGCTGATTTCTAGTAATCACTGCATTGTTTTCAAACTCCTTATAGATCAAGTTATTAAAATGGTATTGCTATTGGAGTGACCGGTCTGTAAAACCCTGGATTTTTCTGTACAATTTTTTGGGGTTATTATTTCTGTGGATGCTGGTGGTCTTGACTAACTTGTTTTTTCCAGACAACCAAATCAAGACTTTTCTAACCTTTCCACCCATTCTATGCTGCCTGTAACTGGAGACCCCTTCTTAACAAATTGGCAGCATGCCCAATACCATTTATTTTCCATCACCGATGGAAGATGATTGCAGAGGAAACTCATACAAAGGACAAATATTTTGATTGTATTAATAGCATGAGACAAAGGAAGACCTTCCTTTTATCCCTTAAAGGTCATCATTCATGTCGCTGTGTTTAAGGGTGGGAGAATTGAAAGAACTGTCCTGCTCCACCCATTCTTTTGTGTGATTTGGAGGGCTGAATTGTGTGTGTGTGTTGGTAAGGGTCAGGTTTTGCAGGAATGTTTTAGCTCTTTGCGCTAGAAAATGCCTCAGGCATTTTCAGGCATATATGCTAAAGGCCATTGGAGGCTACCCTGGATCAATTCCCACATCCACAAAAAGCCAACATCAGAATTGTTCTTGTGTCAATGTGAGTTGCAGATAAGCATGACACAGAACGTTCTTCTAGATAAGGGCTCAGCCTAGGGTACAACAACAGCCCTCTAGGAATACAAAGATTAGAAATACTGAAGACAGATTAGATAATTTGACTCCCTAAAGCACTAAATATCCTGAGGTGACTGACTGCACAAATCCTCTGATAACAGTGGATACCGGCTGTAGACTGCAGCTTCAGAGCTTCTACAATTTTTTAGTAAATGACATACACATTCAAAGCATAGAGGTTTTTTGAAGGATTCTGACTATTTCTGGTTTGGCAAAAATCTTTCTGTGGAGGAATTGAAATAATAACTAACTGAACAACCTACCAAGTGACTATATAAATACAGGTAGCCCTCGACTTACAACAATTCATTTAGTGACCGTTCAAAGTTACAACGGCACTGAAAAAAGTGATTTATGACCGTTTTTCACAGTTATGACTGTTGCAGCATCCCCAAGGTCATATGATCAAAATTCAGAGGCCTGGCAACTGATTCATATTTATGATGGTTGCAGTGTCCCGGGATAAAGTGATCATCTTTTGCAACCTTCTTACAAGCAAAGTCAATGAGGAAGCCAGGTTCACTTAACAACCGTGTTACTAACTTAACAACTGCAGGGATCCATTTAACAACTGTGGCAAAAAAGGTGGGGCAAAATGGGGCAAAAATCACTTAACAAATGTTTCACTTAGCAACAGAAATTTTGGGGGTCAACTGTGGTCGTAAGTCAAGGACTACCTGTAATAATAATGGTTTACGCTGTGTTGTATGCTTTTCTATCTCCCAGCTATGCCATCATTGTTTTAGTTTAGATATTTAGATAATAATTATTTAAGTTATTCATTCTAGTAGTAATAATATGATGGCATATCTTCTAGTAAAGATTTAGGACAATAAATCTTTATCCTGCTCCATGCTCAGAGAAACCTTGTAGAAGGCGCTCTGAAGTAGTGCTGTCCATAGAATGAACTTTTATAATCTCTCAGAAATTGGCCATTTTAAGATTGCTTAGATTAATGAGAGCTTAACGCCAATGAATCTGGAAGGCACTATTCTTAAGATTCTTCTGCAGTCAGATAAACATTGCCAAAAGGGGCACTTTTCATTTTAGGGCACTTTTCATTTTACCTGCAAGTAGAAGCAAGCAGGTAATAATTTGAAGGATATACAAAACATTGAACTATTATATATTGAAATCAGTTTAATAGTCATGATTTCTCATAGAAACGTTAGAAAATTTTATTCTGATACAATGCAGATGCTGTTAGATTCGCGTGGGAAGAATAGCCGAGACGTAGGAACAGTTCAGCACCTTTATTAGTAATCAGCAACAGCTCAGTACGGACTGCCGGCTGGTGGCAGGAAAGCCGCTTTTATGGGCTTCCCTGCAGCCTGCTGGCCAGTGACATTGGTTCAATTCTCCCGCCGCTAACTAAGCCAATCAGCGGCGGGTATGCAAATACGTACTCGGTGAGTCAGTACGTAACACCCCTCCCCTCTTAGTTCAGCAATTGTCCAATCCTGGAACTAGTGTAAGTGACGTAGTCACGCAAGTAGGCGGGTCGCCGTACGGTCCTACTGGGCCTGTGCGATTCAGTCTCTCTGGAGTTCTCACCCGGTGCGGACATGGCTTTTGTTGCTCCGTCTCCGCTCGATGGAAAAATCTGGAACTGGCCTCCAGGCGTGGCGGCTGAAGGTTCGACCTCGCTGTCCTCTGGCCCCGGCTGACTTCGCTGGAACTCCATGGCTACTGGTAGGTGTCCCCGCTCTTCTTCTCGGGTTGAGATGAGTGTTCTTTGGTGTTGTGTAGCTAGGGCCTGGTTTCCTTCATTGTCGTTTGGTGTTCTGTAGCTGTATGGTCGGCGGGGCGGAGACCCACATTGTGAAAAATTGTCTGTTTGACTCCGCGGCGGTGGCTCTGGCTGCCGGAGCCATGATTCTCCACTTGGTGTCTTAGCTGGTCGATGTGTCGCTTCCACACTTGGCCATCTTCTAACTTGACCCTGTAGGATTTGGGACCGGTGACATCTATGACAGTCGCTTTTACCCACTTGGGGTCTGCGGAGTAGTTCTGTGTGAACACTAGGTCGTTTATGGCTAGTGTTCTAGTGGGCTTACTGGATCCCAGAGGTTTCTCCGGGTTGTACGTTGGATTTAACCTGTCCAGTTGGGACCTCAGCTGTCATCCCATTAGCAGTTCTGCTGGGCTCCGGTTGGTTGCCGCACTCGGGGTTATGTGCTGGGCTAATAGGAACTGGTCAATCCATTCCTGCCAGTTCCCTGGTCCCATTCTGGTGAGCGTCTCCTTCGTCATTCTCACCATTCTCTCTGCTTGTCCATTGCTGGCCGGACAGAAAGGCGAGACTAGGGCATGTCTGATTCCTAGGTTTGCTAGGAATTCTTCCATTTGCCGAGCTGTCAGCTGGGGTCCGTTGTCCGAGACCAAGACATCTGGCAATCCGTGGGTCGCGAACACCCTCCTTAGCGCCCGGATGGTGGCTTCTGTGGTAGCGGTAGGCATGTTGATCACCTCTAACCACTTGGAGTACGCGTCAACTATTATGAGGAATGTTTGACCTGCCATTGGCCCCGCAAAATCAATGTGGATTCTGGACCATGGTGCGTTGGGGGTCTCCCATTCCGATAGGGTTGTTCGGGGGGGTGCCAGTCTGGTCTCTTGGCAGGGCTGGCAAGTCGCTACCCACTCTGCTATATCTTGATCTAGGTTGGGCCACCACAGGTAGCTCCTAGCCAGTGCCTTCATCCTTACTATCCCCGGGTGTCCGAAATGCAATGTCCTGATCACCCTTTTCCTGAGGTCCTGGGGAATTATAACTCGCTCCCCCCATAATAGACAGCCCTTTAACACTGACAGTTCCATCTGTTTATTCCTAAATGTTCTGAATTCTTCCCCTTCTTCCTCCTGTGGCCACCCACTCAACACCCAGTTCATTACTTTGGAGAGCACCTTGTCTTTTGCTGTGTGCTCTGCGATGTCCCGGGATGTGACAGGGCTGGTCCGCTCTATGTCGACGAGCAGGATTTTGGCCACAGGAGCTGGGTCTTCCACCAAGTCAGGTTCTGGACAGCGGCTGAGGGCATCTGAGTGGGCGATGCTCTTTCCAGGTCTGTGGATGAGGGTGTAGCTGTACCCGGAGAGGAATATGGACCATCGGGTTAGCCGGGGGGGGACATGTATTGCGGTGTTTGATTGTTCCCAGCAAGTAGACCCAATAGAGGTTTGTGGTCTGCTATTAGCTGGAACTTCCGCCCGTATAGGTATTCATGGAAGCGCTTGATGCCAGTTACTGCTGCAAGCGCTTCCTTGTCCAACTGGCTATAGTTCCGTTCAGCCGGGGATAGGGTCTTTGAGTAGAATGCGATGGGGGCTTCTGAGCCATTGGGCAATTGGTGACTCAGTACCGTCCCCACTCTGAAGGGAGAGGCGTCGCACATCAGCATTAGGGGGAGGGTCTCGCTGTATTGCATCAGGACGCTGTTGGATGAAAGTAGGTCCTTTACGGCAGCAAAAGCGTTGGCCTCTCTTTGTCCCCATGTCCACGTGGCCGTCTTCCCCAGGAGCCGATACAGAGGCTCAGCAATGGTTGCCTTCTGTCGCAAGAAAATTGCATAAAAGTTTAGTAGTCCTAAGAATGCTTGTAATTCCGATTTATTCCGGGGTGCTGGGGCTTCTTTGATGACCTTAACTTTCTTATCTGTGGGGCGTATGCTGGACCCGTCTATGAGGAACCCCAGAAATTCGACGCTGGTGACCCCAATCTTGCACTTGTCCTTCTTAACTTTTAACCCCCGTTCTTGAAACCATAGTAAAACCTGCCGCAATCTGTGCATTAATTGGTCCTCTGATTCCCCTGAGATGAGTACATCGTCAAAGTAGGGAACCACTCCGGGAATGCCATTCAATAGTCTTTCCATGAGACATTGGAATAGTCCAGGGGCCACGCTGACCCCAAACTGTGGGCGGTTACATTTGAATGCCCCTCTGTGTGTGACTATGGTCTGGGCTTCTGCTGTGGCTTCATCTACAGGCAGTTGCTGATATGCCTGAGCCAGGTCTAATTTTGCGAATATTTTTCCGTTGCCCAGCGAGAGTAGCAGATGCTGGACAACAGGCACAGGGTATGCGTTTGGTTGCAGGGCTTTATTAATGGTCCCTTTATAGTCCGCGCAGATGTGGATAGACCCATCCGGTTTCATGGGGGTGACGATGGGGGTTTCCCACATGGCGTGTTCTACTGGCTCTAAAACCCCTTGGGTGATCAGTTTATCCAACTGCTCATCGACCTTAGGTCGCAGCGCGAAAAGAACCCTTTGAGGCTTTAATCTGATGGGCGTTATGCTGGGGTCTAGGTTAAACGATATCGGTTTGCCCTTATATTTACCTAGACTCCCATTGAAGACGGTCTGGAAGTCTGTGAGAAGTTCATCCAGCTTGTCCTCTCTGATTTGGTGTAGACCGGTGATGCCGATGTCAAGCAGCTTGAGCCGTTCCACCCCCATCAGTGTTGGCCGGTGTCCTTCCACTATCATGAGAGGCAGGTTTCCTGTGAAGTCTTTAAACTTTACTGGAACTTCTGCTCAGCCGAGGACTTGGATTTGGTTTCCGTGGAAGTCTGTGAGACGGATATTCTGTGGTTTCAGCTGGTGTCAGTTTATTCTGGGCATGAGCTGCTTTAGTGTGCCCCAGGCCATAATTGTGAACACGGAGCCGGTGTCTAGCTCCATGTCGCACGGTAGTCCATCAATGGCCACTGTGATGATGAATTTCTCGCTCTGGTTGGCAGTTGCGTGGCCCACTGAGGTGTGATAGGTGCCCCTTGACTCCTGGGACACGTGGTCATCCCGTCTTCTGCCCCTCTGTGGCCCGGATCGGTTCTGGGCTTGTCTCCCTGGTCCCATGGGTGGTCTGCTGGGGATTGGGGCTGGCTGGTATTGTGCTGATAATGTGGCTCTGCAAGCTTCAGCTATGTGGCCGCGTTTCTGGCAACGGCGGCAGATAGCGTCCCTGAACTTGCAAGCCACTCTGGTGTGGCCCCCTAGGCAGCCGGCACAGCGTGGCTGCCGTTGACTAAAGTCTATGGGGCTTACCCGCCTATCCTGTTGGATCCGGTAGACGTAGTCGTCATCGTCGTCATCATAGTCCACTTCTGTCTCTGGAACTTCTGTACGCCAGTCCATCTGCCTTTGCGCTTGATGGACTCCGCTGGTTTTCCGGATGGTGGCTGCAGAGGTGTCCGAGGATTCAGCGGCTCTTGCCTCTTCGACCACGTCCTTGAAGTTGGCTCCCCTCCGGATTAGTAGTTTTTTCTGTAGGTTGAGGTCCCTCATACCTAGGATGATCCGATCTTTCATCATTTCCTCCGGGTTGATGAATTAGCATCTAGACGCAATCTCCCAGAGGCTGGCAATGCATTCGTTGACTGTCTCCCCTTCGTTTTGGCGCCGGTGGTAAAATTCGTTCCTGTGCACCATCGGAGGGGGCGAAATGTTCCTTCAACGCTGTTTGCAGAGTGGACCAGGAAATGGATTCGATATCCGTGGGTGCCACTAAGGTTTCTGCCAGCTTGTAGATTTTGGGGCCGCAGTATGTTAGGAAGAGAGCTCTCTTCCTGTTGTCCGGCAAATCCTGGAAATTATTGGCTTCCAGGAACATGCAGAATCTGGACATATAGGTTCTCCATTCTTCAGTTTGAGGGTTGAAGAAGGCTGGAGCTGGGGATTGCTGTTGTGCCATCCTGTTGGTTGGCCGATGCAGGTTGGAACGTGCTTAAGATGGCCGCGGATCGCCATGAGGTGCCTTTGTCCTATTGTCCTGTTGTCTGCTTTCCACACCCTTCGTCACCAGTGTTAGATTCGCGCGGAAAGAATAGCCGAGACGTAGGAACAGTTCAGCACCTTTATTAGTAATCAGCAACAGCTCAGTACGGACTGCCGGCTGGCGGCAGGGAAGCCGCTTTTATGGGCTTCCCTGCAACCTGCTGGCCAGTGACATCGGTTCAATTCTTCCGCTGCTGACTAAGCCAATCAGTGGTGGGTATGCAAATACGTACTCGGTGCGTCAGTACGTTACAGATGCCATATATGGTCTTTAGGCATAATGGTAAATTTGGTTGTGTTGAAGTCAAATGTTCCTTGAGGGATGAGCTTTAATTTTTTTTCTGACCTCAGTTTTGTTGTTGTTATTGTTGAGTCATTCAGATGCCTTTGGCTCTTCGTGACCTGATAGATATCATTTTGTCAGGACTGTCAGTCACTATTTCTTTGGGTTCTTGGAAACTCACACTTGTATCATCAGTGATAGTATCTTGCCACTTATCTGCAGCCTTTTATTATTGCTTTCCATTTTTCCAAGGTCTTTTCTAGTGACTTGCCCTCAAATTAAGTATCCAAAATATTCAAGTTTCATATTACACTACTTAGTGTGGATTTGTTCTTCCTGCAACTAAAAGCATTCACAATATTTTCAAGCACGGCAATTTAAAGACATGTTGTTGTTCAGCTTTTCTGATGGTCCAATTTTCGCAGCTGTAACTTATAACAGCTTTGGCAATACACACCTTTGTGGGTCACATGCCTCTTGTGGTGATGTTTGTGGTGGTGGTCCATTGAGTCAATCCTAATTGTTGGTTACTGCAGGATCAAGTCTATGCTGTTTTCTTGGCATCTAAACAATTAAATCATGGCAACTAGACCAAAGTTTATTAAAACTGAGATGTTTTGTGGCAAGAGTTGGTTCATTCCAACGATTCTCTGACTCTCTGCCTACTCAAAATTTTCATTTTGATTGAAGAAGTTACTTGGATGAGTAATGAAATGTCTCAGTTTTAAGAAACTGGTCCAGTTGCCATGATTTGACCTTTTATATGCTTTTGGCCAGAGGTGGGATTCACATAATTTACCTACCGAAAATTGCACGCATGCGCGCGGCTTCAAAACATCCCTAAATAGGACAGCATAGTGCTGGGGGTCACTACTACCGGTTCACCTGAACTGGTCCAAACCAACTGAATACCACCTCTGCTTTTGGCCTGGATGATTGAGTCTTCATTTACATTTCAGTTTTGTTGGCAATATTTCCAGAATTGGTTTGCCACTGCCTTCTTCTTAGAGCTCAAAGAGAATAACCTACCAAAGTCACCCAACTGGCTTTTGTGCCTAAAACAAGATTAGAATAAGTATCCTGCTTTTTAATCTAGTTCCCTCAACCACTACACTGTGATATGTTGACTAAATTGTCATAGTTGTTTCCATCTGAAGTACGAAATGTCTCTATATCTCATTCCCTTCCATGTGCATTTTTGAACTTGGAATGATAAAGTATGTTATTATTTTATCTCCCCCCCCCTTGCTATGCAACTTCATCATGGTAGTGGGGCATTCCTAAGATGGATGGGTGAAGAATGCTGGGGGTATATGCCAAGTATATGTACTTCAGAGGGTCAATCAAGGGATGGAAGTAATCTCAGTTCCCAACGAAAGTAAGCAAGCAAGCAAGCATCTATATTGGGCTGGATGATTATTTTAGTGATGATGCCAAAGACATCTTTTCATAACATGTGGGAAAAGATAGTGGTAAGATATTCATGTCTTTATCAAGAAAACCACATGGATAGGCAGTATGACATGATTGATGATATAGCACTGGATGACCAACCCTCAATCAGATGGTTCTACATTCTACTGAGAAAGAGCTGAGGCACTTTCAGAGTACTAATGCAGTTTATGTGACTAGATTAAAGTCTTTGGACATCTAACTACTAATGTTGCCAATAGGGGGGGGGATCTAAAGCTCCAAAGACAGGAATACAGTGGGAACATGAAATGTGAATATGGGAAAGTTGAACACAATGAAAGATGAAATGAATTGAGTAGTATGAAGGCACTGGAGAAGATATTCAAATGCTATGATACAGTAGTAGTTGTAAAACTCAAAATAGTGCAGATGGTGGTTTTCCCTGTGACACTCTCTGGAATTGAAAATTGAAGAAGCTACATAGAAAAAGTACTGACATCAGCAAATCTGAGCAATTTTAATTCAAAGCCTTTGAGTCTTGTTTGAAGATCAGCTGACTTTGCACCTATTTATTGTGATAGAATGTGCATCTGCAGGAGTAGTGAGGGAGAGTTTTGGCAACCCAGAGCTTTCCCAGAAAGAGACCCAGATTAAGAGACAGTGTAGTCCTGAGATAGATTGGGGAGGGGGGGGAAGAGGTTCAGGGTAGCCACACCCTAGAATCTCTCAGGATATATCTAACAGGTTAGAAGGTTATGGCTTTAGTTTGGCAACATTCTGTCCATTATATATAAGCAAATAAAGGACTGAATTTGATTGGAACTTACTATGTCATCTTGAGCTTGGGCTTGAACAAGGCTGGCCCTGAGGGCGGTGTCAAATGTGTCATCAGTTTGGAATCACTATGCTCCCATAAAAGACCCAAGTCCATCCCCCTGTGAATTCTGTTGACTCTTATATAATACCAATTTGCCTTGACCATTAGTAGATCAGATTCTTGTGTTTAGGTAGCATGAAATAAACTCTTAGTACTTTTGGACTCTATCCCGTCTCTTGGTTTCTTTGTGCCAGACAGTGGCAATATACAACCTTGGCACACTCCTTTCCCTATTCTGAACCTTTTAGTTGTTTTATATTCTATTCAAATTGCTGCTTCCTGGCAATTATACAAATTCTTCAATAGGTAGGTGAGAAAGGGCAGCCATGTTTTTAGAGTTATCCACAATTTTTTGTGCTCTGTGATTATCTTTAGTATAATCAGCAAAACAAAAACATTATTTTTGGAATGGTGATGCCTTTTCTATTATTGTAAGCTATTAGCATTGCAATCCTGAGTGCCTTTCACTGGTACCCACCATGCAGTCTCATATCTTCACTCTCCTAGGGAAAGGAGTAAACAGGCAAGTTTCAGTCCCCGATACCTCAAAGGTCCCTCCACTCCCAGACAACCATGCAGAACGCTTCTAAAATTCACTGGGACTCTAAAAGGACTCTTAGTTGAACATCTTTCCCTCAGTTAGGAACTGCACGGAGGCAGGGTAATGACCACTAGATCACCTGGGGCCCAAAATGTCCTTGTCTTTACCCCCAATCTACTTTTATCTCTGCAATGCATGCTAGAACTCCAGTGTGATGTCTCTCCAGTCTGAAACCAAATGCTTTGAAGCAATGTAAATATGTGCTCAGGCCACTTCCAGACACTTTAAAATGTGTATCTGTTTCTACCCCCCACTAGGATACCTGTAAATATTAGGAAGAATCAACAAAAGATATGGGCTCATAAACAATCTCCCCCCCCCATCCAGTCTAATCTGTTATCTTTTGGAAGATTTCCAGCTGTTCCACCCACACAAACTCCCTTTTGTGTTGCCTCAGAAACCGAAACTAACGTGATTCCAGTATCGAGAAACCAAACAGGAAGTTAAGACAGATTGCCATATTTGGGCTGCACAGGGATGAAGTCACATGTTCAAACTAAAAATACAGTGATATAGAGTTGCCTTCTATTTTTGGATTGGCTCGTTCCCTAACTTCTACACTTTAAAGATATTAAATATAATCCTTCATTCTTGGCAGTCGGCAAGGAAGCATTTGGTTTCCTTCCCGTTAAAACTTCAGAACAGTAGCTATACGGTTTACAAGAATATATATACAATTGGGTATCAGCTTTAAAGAGGATAGGGAACAGAAAGACAAAGCCATTATTCTGAGTTATTTCTCTCTTTAGTTCTACCCTCCCCCCCCCAAATTTATGAAATCTGGAAACTTGCACAGTACTACATAATAAATTACATTATAATTTCCTTTAAATTACATTATAATTTTCTTTTCTATAGCACTTTAATCTCTGGTTTTGGTACATCTTTTTAATAGCATTATAAAAACATGAGATGGGTATTCAGTGCAACAAGTAATGTAACAGTAGAATGCAAAACATAAAACAAAACAGAATTGTAATAAACTGGCAAAAGGCTAGATAGAGCCCTGATGTTTATGCAGGAGAAAGACCTGGGGGATGTTACAATAAATATGCACAAGTTTAAAGGGCAAATCAAGTACTCTGAGCCTGCAGTCTATATTCCCCAAACGAATGGGGAACCTTCATCCTATGGGCCTAATCTGATTAAACAAGAGGTGGGAATCACACCTATTCATTTGCTAGTCTTGGTCCACTGCATCTTTCACATGGACTGCCATAGAAGATTGCAGTGCAGAAAGTGCTCCTACAGGGATACAAGTAAGATCATCTCTTGCTCAGCCATATTTAAGTAGTGCCATCCCTTCCAAGGGGGAAAAGCATACATCAGGCAGGCCCAACTTCTGCCAAAGCACCCATTCATTCCTTCTTTAGATCTTGGCTAGCTTTTGTGCTTTCAAAATAAGAATCATGGAGATAGGCTGCATGGGGAGGAAAACGTTTTACTGAAATTGCACGAATCTTCAAAAACATGGCACCCACTGTGTATGCCTGGGTCTTTTCCCACAGTTGAGCTGCTATCCAGGTATTCTTGAAATTGCAAAAACTACCAACATGATATTTGCTTCCCCACTGCTGATCCCTCCCCTTTTTCTATCACCTCTGTTTCAAGTTATTGCAGTCTCCAGATTTTCCTTCAAGATAATGGGTGACAAGACTGAACAGATGCTATGCTTTAAAGTTGCCTCCAATAGTGTCAGAGTAAGAAAAAGTCTGTGGGATCATTGGTGTTCTCTTTTCTTGCAGGTGTCTCATTGCTCGACTAGTCAACATCTTCAATTGAGTAATGAAACATCTGCAAGAAAACAGTCAAGCTCAGAGAGCACCAAGGACTTCACAGTTCAACGCTGAGCTGCATATATTCTCTTCTCTTAGGAAAAAGACTCTTTTAATAGGGACCTATTTAAGGGCAACTTAAGGTGGTCTTTTTCATGAAATGAAGACAACAGTGAAAATATAAGAGGGGAAAAAATACTATGGCCTATGTTTC
The DNA here is from genome assembly GCA_003457575.1 of Thermophis baileyi. NCBI lineage: Eukaryota > Metazoa > Chordata > Lepidosauria > Squamata > Dipsadidae > Thermophis > Thermophis baileyi. Next base: position 3,180,003 of record QLTV01002925.1, on the reverse strand, counting down.
TGCAATGGCTAAATGCAAGTTCAATGGCCCTAAATGTGCAGGATGCAGATTTTGGCATGCAGGAAAAGAGTTTAATACTTTCCCCCTGTAACATGATTTTAATAAGAATCACTTCATCCTCTCACTTCATATCAACCAATGTGCCAAATTTATTTCTACCAAAACACACTAAGACAAGGGTAATTATATAGGTATTACACATTTTTCTGTGCTGTGTTTGGAAAGTACATGTGCACACTCTCCCAGAATCCTACAAATCCATGACCTTCTTTCCCAGTCTGTTTTTTTGTTACTACGGAACAACAACAAAAACTAGAATATGTTTTTTAAATACATTTTCATCCATTTTAAGAATGCAGTGTATATTCTTCATGGTTACTATAATGCTGTATTTATCTCACTGCACCTGCAACTGGAATACAATGTAATGTACATGTATTTGGTTTATATATATTTTTAAAAAATAAAATACTTTGGGGGATATGTAATTTGTGTAAGGATAAGCATTTGTAACAATCTCTTCTGTCCTTTCTCAGTATCAGCCCCTGTACTTTCTGGAAAAATCTCTCCAATAGGATGAGAGAGTTCCAAGAAAGGTCGATGGCAATGGCATTTCTTGGCAGCGTCCAACTTAATGTACTAATACATTGATGGGTAATTGTGGATCTCCAGATGTTGCACATTATACTTTGTAAACATTTGGAGGGTCACAGATTATTCATTTCTTCCCAGAAAGCACAGGGGTGCGATTGAAAGAAGACAACAAAGAATTCCCCATGCATAAAAATCTCTTTGTTTGTCCTCCATGGTATACAATTCATAATTTGGAAGAATATCCATATGGAATTGAAACAGAGAACCTTGAAATCAAATACTGCAGGCCTTCTGGCCAATGCAGATTTCATGTTTGCACTAAAAACCTATTCAAGCAAAATCCAGTTGTGAGCATTACGCTCCAAAAGGGTCTACAAGGCCACAAAAGGAAAAGTAGGAATGAGGAATCTTTCAAACAAAGCCACAGACACAATAAGTATAAGAATAATAATAACCACAATGGATTTTTTTTAAAAAAAGGGTTAGGAAAATATATTGGGGAAGTCTAAAAGCTGTGCAGAAAGCCAGCATATTGTTCTCAGATGATCATCATGATTGAGCGAAGGAATCAATAGATGGGAGAGAAAGCATGTGAAATCTGATTCCATCGGAGAAGCAGTGTGGGAAAAAGAATACTGTTGACAAAGGGTGTGGGGCATGCTGGCCAGCTAAGCTGTTTTGCTGAATTTCAGAGGAAGACGGCAAGACAGATGTTCGCATTAATATTAACATTGGGATCTCCCTTGCTTGGGAAAATAATGGGGGAAGGGAGAATCGGCCACTATGGATGTCCAAGAAAGATACTGCCTATCATTACGCCTTTTCGATTCTATTTAAAGTCAGGGTAGAAGCCCACAGCTCTGCATAAACACCACCAGACCAGGGTAGTACCAGGTGTCAGCTAGCCTTGCAAAGTCACTGAAATGTCAAGGATTGTTTTTACTCTACTCCCTTGCTTTCTCTCTGACTGGGAACTGCCAGTGTTTATTTAAAAGATATCCCTTTTATGTGGCCAGGATACCAGTGGAGCAGATGTTAATGGATTACTATTTGCAGCTGGATGATAGCCAAGGAGATAAAGATAGCTTGATTTTGCTGCCCAAAGCCCTGCCATTCTGTAGGAGATGCAAGGATGGAATTGGCATGCTGTGATTATAGTGGAGTTCAACAAGGCTTTCAAAATCACCGTAACATATCCGGTATTTTGACATTCCTAGAGGAGAACAGGAAAGAAGGGCACCGAGTTTGGATTCAAACGTTCCAGAGGTGTATTATCTCAGTTTGCTGGTTTAGATTAGCTGCCATCGCTGGCTAATGGCAGATACACCAAGGAAAGGATGTTAGACTTCTCCATTCAATTCACATGTATTATAGCAATAGCAATAGCACTTAGACTTATATACCGCTTTACAGTGCTTTACAGCCCTCTCTAAGCGGTTCACAGAGTCAGCATATTGCCCCCAACAACCTGGGTCCTCATTTTACCCACCTCGGAAGGATGGAAGGCTGAGTCAACCTTGAGCCGGTGAGACTTGAACTGCCGAACTGAAGCTAGCAGTCAGCTGAAGTAGCCTGCAGTACTGCACTCTAACCACTGCGCCACCTCGGCTATTATTAATGAAATGGACTATAATGTTGAAATCATCTGGTCTGGTGGAACTGTTCTTAAGGAACCTGTCACAGCAATACATTGTCATTTTATATTTGTTGAATCCAGATGATCTTTTTGTCTTCTGGGTTCTGGTGGTATGGTAAATGTAGTTACAGGCTGAGATTAAGGATGTACAAAACTTGCCTGTTGAAAAATGGAAGGGCATGGGAAAATTGGGAACATTCCATTCCCTATCTGGACCAAGCTGTTCCAGGAGGAGGTTTATGTAAATATAGTGTTCTAGATAAAACTAGATGAGATTAAAGGCTTTGCCAAAATCCACCTTGCAACTATGCCAAAGTTTCGTTCTCTTGAAGAAAAAACCTGTCTGTTAGGTACTTTATTTTCAGGGTGCTGGAACATTTGTTTCAACATTGTCTTGGTAGTGGTTTTGCATTCACTTTATTGTTGGAGGTGATGAAGTACATTTTTGATGTACATTTTTCTGTACATATCTTTTCCATTTTTCGGAAGCACCCCACTGCAAAAGGCCAATGGGAGGAGTTCCTTCATATTGTCTTCATTTGGGATTTAATGGGGACATGGGAAGCCAGGGACAGCTTATTATGCACTAAAAGAAAAAGTATTTACATGTGCAGCATGATTATTAAATAGCTAAATATTCTCAAAAAACCCTGCACTCCTCTCACCAATTTTTTCTACATTGTGGAAAGTACTTTTGTAACCAAATTCTATTTCTTCAGTTTGAAAGAGAACAGGATAAAATAAAATGCATGAGTTTTTTTTAGTGCATATCACTAGTTGAAAAATAATCCACTGAAAGTAGAAAAGATATGCTTGACATTTGGTTTGGGTACTGTTTAAGCCATGGCCTTACTGGATGAGAATTACTGCAACCAAAGTCCATTTTGTCTGGGAGCATCAAATTAGGAAAGCATCATGTACAAATCACAGGGAATCAGCACAGTGTTTTAACTTTGGCAGTTAAGCCTAATAATAAATCACTGCTTAAAACTGGCCTTGTATTACAGTGTAATGGGGTGTTTCCTAACCCAGGGTTGGCTGAAGAAATAAGAGAGCTGTAATCCAACACATCTGGAGAACACCACTTAGATAAGTTTGATTTAAGGTCATTTGTTCTAACAGCCTAAGAAACTATCACAGTTACAGAATAACCAGAACATTATGTATTATAGATGTTTTCCTAATACTTCATATGGATATGGCACAGCTTTAGAGGAATATTGATAGTTCTGTTAATCATTGGGATGGGGCATATTTTCTACCACAACACCCAGTTGTGGGGGGGGGGAGGGGGGACCACAACCCAGCCTTCCTGAATAATAAACCAAGTGCTGGGAAATTCCAGACATATCTTGATACAGAAACAGCATAGAGCAGTGCTTCCCAACCTTAGCAACTTGAAGATGTATGGACTTCAACTCCCAGAATTGCTCAGGCAATTATGGCTGGACGATTCTGAGAGTTGAAGTCCACATGTCTTCCAGCTGCCCAGGTTAAGAAACCCTGGCATAGAGGATGGTATATAAGCCAGGAAACACAGGATGGTGACTGCCCATAAGTGTCATATTTGTGTCATGTCTTGGCTGTTTGTGTGTGAAAATCAAGATTGCATTGTGGGTTCCCTGTGGCAAAGTTTCAGCAGAGGCAAGGTGGGGAAATGTATCTGCAAGTACAAGAAGATACATCGGGCAGCAATAGCACCCAAACCTGTGGCTGCTTCAGTTGAAGTCCCGCCAGATTCTAGCAAAACTCTTAAACAGAAGATTCCTCCAGCAACCCCAGGACTTAATTTGCTAATGTCAAAAAAGATGTGGCAAATGGAATGTAGGATGTTATGTCTGTGATATTTTTAGAATGACATTTACTGTGAAATTTCTCCTCTACAAAGCCTTTTGTCTTCTGCAAACACACATGTAAATGTAAAACCCTGTGACCGGACTCTACCGTTGTGGTATGTTACGTACATTTGGAGTCAATGTCTTCTGCATATACATATAATTAAGGTGCTTAGATCATGGTTTTGTAAAAACTGGAAGTTGTAATGCAATAGTACTTAACTTCTCTGATCGACAGCCTCAAAAGGTTGGGTGGAATGAAAGTAAGTAGTAATTTTATCCACTCTGCATTGGAAAATAAGAAGAAAAGAAACTTGGAACTTGTAGACTTAGCTGACTGGCCATTAATGAAACCAAGATAAATATATAACAACTTGGCTTACAGCTTAAAAACAAGTGTAAAGAAGTAATAGCATTTGCAGAAGTATTTATCTAACTATTACTGCCTTGCAGGTTGTCCAATAATGTTGTTCTCTTAGCCAGGGGTTCATTTGAGCCATGTAGTCATCTCTGAAAACATACGAAAACAACAATGACTACAAGGTTATTTTATCAACTGATTGTTGTGACTTAAAAGGAATGAAAACTAAAAAACCACTTATAATCTATAACTGCATGAAGCCTTTTTAATAATTGTACAATAAGCATGCTTGAAATGACTTGTGGCAATGGGGAATTTCATTTAAAAAGTTGCTTCTAATAATCAGTCATGATTTCTTAACAGCAAGGCTCAGCCCAAGACCCTGTTTTTATTACAAGGAACTTTAACCTTTATTACTTATGATGTAATATGAAGGTATTTTTAAGCAAATGCAAAGTGTCTTCTCCCCACCACTGAATTTTAGCCAGCTCAATACATGAAAAAAAAAATCAGAATTCTAGGTTCTCTGTCAAAGCGCTTCCCAGCTGTCATGGGTTGTAGCATGTCTTTAAAATTTAGCCATTCTTCCTTAGTTGCTCCTGATACATCTGAAAACAGCAACTCATAAAGTCATTGGATTGGAAGGAAACATGGAGATATAGAGGCATTTTCCTAACCACCTGTTTCAGGGTAAAATCCTCATATAATTCCATTCAAATGGTTGCCTAAACTTCCTTGAAAATCTTCAGCGAAGTTGCACTCTCGACTCTAGCAGGAAACTTGTTCCATTGCTTAATAGCTCTCATGATCAGAAAAACCCCTCCTTATTTTGAGTTTGGATCTCCTCTATATAGTGCCTTCATCCTTTGGTTCTCATCCTACTTCCTCAGCAAGAACAAGTATGTCACTGCAGCTGCTCCAGCTCCTTACAATCCATGTGCATTACTTATCTTTACAGTTTAAAGATCATGCCAATCCGATGGCAGCTGTGATTTCTTGCATTCATAACCATGTTAATCTTTTTGCCAGCTAGGCTAGCAAATTTCTGCATTTTCCTTTTTCTGAATATTCTCCTACTTTATAGGAGGCGTAACTTCAACTCACATGCTGGATTGGGGAGCTACTGCTTTTTGCAACCATGAAAGCCGTTTGTTTATTTTCATATTGCTGTAGAAGGCAACTGATAAATAGCCTTCTCTAGTCCATGATCCTCCAGGTATATTGCACTGCAATTCCCATTATCCTTAGTCCTGACTAAAGCAGGATCAGGCCAAGATTTTCAAGCACAGCCGACAAATGGCTACAGAGAACATGGCAAGTGAGACAGTGACTTTAATGTACTAAATATGGCTGATGTTTTGCCAACTGGAGAGAAGAGTCAGGGACAATTTTTTTTATAAACCTCCTCCCCCAGAATATGGAAATGCAATCCCTCCTTTAAGAAAAAGCAACATTTTTGGGAAGATGCGTCAAAACAATTGTAAGAGTGTAATCAAAGCCTCACCGTTTTCTATATACTTGCAACGTTGACATTGAAGGGAAAGGCGGTGATCACACTGCTACAGCTGCCTGGTTGGTTATTTTGACCCTGCAGATGCCACTGTTTTTCTGCCCCTCAGAAAGGTCATTGTAAAGAAAAGTTTTCATTTGTTTTTCTCATTTATTTTTGGCTAGGAAGAATGTCCAAGAAAGATATCAGAATTCAGGAAAGTGAACTGCACTTGAAGAAGCCAACTTAAATTCATTGCAGATAGTGATGTGTGTGCTGCTTTGCTTTCTGCATAGTGATTTGCCACAACAATGAGGCCACTTTCTTCACACTTCTGTGGATAATAATAATACAGGTAGTCCTTGACTTACAGCAGCTCGGTTAATGACCATTCAAAGTTACAACGGTAATGAAAAAAGTGACTTATGACTGTTTTTCACAGTTACGACCTTTGCAGCATCCCCATAATCATGTGATCAAAATTCAGATGCCTGGCAATAGGTTCATATTCATGACCATTCCTGTGTCCCAAGGTCATGTAATCCCCTTTTGTGACCTTCTGACAAGCAAAGTCAAAGGGGAAGCCGGATTCACTTAACAACTGGGTTACTAACTTATCAATTGCAGTGATTCACTTAACATCTGTGGCAAGAAAGGTCGTAAAATGGGGCAAAACTCATTGAACAAATGTCTCAATAACAGAAAAGTTGGACTCAGTTGTGGTTGTAAGTCAAGGACTATTTGTAATTTTTAAAAAAAGAGTGAGGGGAAATAGGCATAGGATAGTCAGAGAAAACAAACTAATAATCCTGAGTTGGTGCACATTTTCAAACAAACTTGAAAACAAGGAGTATAAGGTGCAATTTAAAATAATGGTCCGATTAAGATTAACAGATTAACAGAGTTGGAAGGGACCTTGTAGGTCATCTAGTCCAATTCCCCTTCCAAGCAGGAGACCCTACACCATTTCTGACACCTGCTAACCATAATGTAACTTCCACCTAAAGCAGCAGAAGGATTTTGACTACTTCATTATTTTCCTACTTAAAGAAAAAGCCTGTAATTATTTTAAATAAGAATTCTGATGGGAAGAGCTGAGTGGAAAAGGAGTTAATAAATTCTAAGATTTACTACCAAAGTGAATGGTGACCCTTACATTGACAAGTTTTCACCAAATAACAAGCTACCTTCAACTCCATCCAACCAGCTTTCCCCATAGATGCAGAAACAGCAGAATACATGAAAGGTAATAGCTTTTATTATTAGTGAAGAAAGGGGAAAATGTGATCTTTGTTAGAGCCTTGAGACTAATTTTCCAAAGCTATATCGAAAAAGCCACAGTGAGCCTTGCTTTTCTTGGCAGTGATCTGCCTAGTTAGCTTGCATTAATAATTTTAGTGCAATGGATGTGGTTTTAATGGGGATCAGGTTGTAGCAGTTGGTGAAAGCCGGGGAAGCGGGGTCGGGAATCAGACAAAATCTACTGCATATCTTCAAAGTCCACAAGTTTCATTAAAAATGCACTGCAGTTTTGGAAAGCCCCAGACGCTATGTGGATCTAATTAAAAACAGTTTTATTTTACATTTTCAAACATTGCTCAATCATTTTATGAAGTTTTAATTAGTTTTTTATGACCTGAAGTATTATGGTAACAGATTGTTCAGTGCTTTTGGAGAATTTCAAATTGTATCAGAGCATCATCCCTTGTTTTTAAGCAGAAAGTTTTACTAATGAAGCATGTATTTGGAGTAATTTCCCCTCCCCCTCTTTTTTTGTCATAAGAAGTTGACCAGGAGCAATATGTGCAACTTATTTTTGTGGTCAGCAGATAAAGTTATCTCTCTCCCTGAAACATTATACTAATGCTTCAGTTGGCATACAGGAATCAAAATGCTTACCCCAAATACTGCAAATACAGCATTTTAATCTTGTCTTTGGCAGAAGTCTGATTCGGAAACTGTAGACAAGAGGCAGCCAAGTTGAAAAACTTAATAATTGTTCTGTAAAGCTGCAGAATAATATAAGCTGTAGAATTCCCTATTAAGAAGAACATCTGGCCAATAGAAAAGCTGTCCATGGAAGCTTTGGGATTACCATCATGGGCAGTTGTAAAAGAGTGTCCGGAGAAACATCTGCAGCCAGAAGTGGATAGTCAAGTGGTCTTTGACCACTGGTCCTGCCATTCCAAAACAAAAGATCAGCTCAACTTCCTTCTATTTAGCCAAGCTATGCTGTTTCCATTGCAGAAACATTTTACGTCATAGCCGTCTTAAAAAAAGAGAAGTCTCCGTCTGCTTAAAACACCTTGCAAGCTATAAAACATATACATTTTCTCTCCAGAAGACACTGTTGTTATAATGAATCCCAAGTCAATGCTTACAAGATTGCAATGGAGTAATCAAATTCTATCCATGCTGAATCAAAGAGCAATCCAACTGACTTCAATAGACTTATCCAAATCAGCTTTCTTCTTCCTGAGTTGCAACCTTCCCAGCTTGCTTCCAACAAGCAAAGTCAATGGGGAACCCAGATTTGATTAACGGCCATCATAAAAATGGCCGCAAATTTGAATCTGATCATATGAAGACTCACTTAATCACTTAGTGACCAATATTCCAGTCCCAACTGTAAGTTGAAGACTAGCTATATTCTTTGCATATCCAAAGTATGATATTTTGAACCTGGTCATTTGTACCTCAAGTGACAACACTGGGTTGTTGATGATCCTTTTTTTTTTTTATATCTCCACGGTATTTGTAGGAGACTTCTCCAACAGTAAAGTTCAAAAGAACCAATACTCTTTTAAACCTGCTTCTACGAAGTATAATCTTAGGTGTAGTATATGAAACAATCTTAGGTTTCTGAAGTGTTTTCCAAAACAGATCCATATATTACAGTAGCCAAATCTGGTCATAATTAGGCCATGTTTTATTATGATGAGTTTATAAATGTCTCTGATTAGATATGTAACAAGAAGGCTTTATTATATCTCCAAGATTGCTATTGTTGAGGTGGGTCATCAGATTCAACAGGTATAAAAATGAGAAAATGTTCTTTCCGTATTAACACTGCAGTTTCTGTCGTCTGTAGGAGAAAAAGGCAAGGAAATGTTGAAACTCTGCTGTTTTTTTTTTTAAAGCAGCACCTGCTGTGGAATCCTGCCTCTTACCCACGGCTGTAAATTTAGATGGATCAGAAGCCTCAGGTAAAAAATACTTGGCAGGATTCAACAACCCCTCCTGATAGTAAAATAGGCAGCCTGATCAGGTTATCACAGTAAGATTAAAAATAACCTTTAGCCATGAATTTGGAGATGAAAAGAAAACATTGGAAGACCGCCAGAGGGATCACATGGGGCCTTAAGTGAAATAATTTGAGAAACCACCAATATACAGCAAGTCAACTGAGGAAAATATATTTTTAGTTTTATCGTGTCCATGCACATATACACACACCCCAACCCCAACATGCCCTGCTCAAGCCGTCAAGACCTGTGTTTACATTATCATTTCAGTTTGCCAAATAAATGCTGAACAAACACGTTTTCTAACCAAAACAACTGCGAGGAGGGAGTTTTAGTTCTTTAAAGCATGGCATGAGCAGACAACAGCTGCACAAACCCTTCAGCAATCAGGAAGGATTTGATTGATAGCCACTCTTTCCTATATATTCTCCCCTGGAATTTTAGGGATCGGTGTTATAGGCCCCAAATATTGCTCTGTTTCTGTGGTAATTAAAGTAGAGTGGATTAATTCTGAGGTAAGATCAAAACAGAACACAAAGTTTGGAAGAAGTCAGTGAGTTTTTGAGCAGCTAAATTTGTTTACTGGATTCCAATTCCAATTCTTACTAAAGTCATGTCTTTTTATTCCTCCTCACCAACTGATGTGTATAAAGTTTTATAATGAATATTTTAAAAATATCTAGAGGAAGGAAGGAAGGAAGGAAGGAAGGAAGGAAGGAAGGAAGGAAGGAAGGAAGGAAGGAAGGAAGGAAGGAAGGAAGGAAGGAAGGAAAGAAACATCTGAGGATACAGTTTACTCATCAAATTCAGCTCACAGAAGCCTATACCGGGGGTCGGCAACCCATGGCTCCGGAGCCGCATGTGGCTCTTTGGGCCCTCTGCTGTGGCTCCCTGTCCCATCACTCACCCCTTTTATTTCTTTTTTGGATATTTTTGGAAATCCGGGCTGAGGAACGATAGCCAGCTGCGGCGAGGCTTCCCTTCGGGCGACCCTCCTCCTTCCTCTCCTCCCCTTGTGACCCCCTGCCCAGCTGTGGCTGAGCCAGGAGCGTGCGCACGTGCGGGGAGACCCTCCTCAAGCGAGCGCCAAAGCGTAGGAAAGGCACGCATGGAGTGGGCGGCTGCTCGCTTAAGGAGGTTCTCCCCGCGTGTGTGTATGCTCCCGGCTCAGCCACAGCTGGGCAGGGGGTCATGAGAGGGGAGGGGGAGGAGGGTCACCGGAACGTGCAGGATCGAAGTGGCTCTGTACCTGCCTTCGTGCCACATTTGCGTGTAAGGCAGCCTTCGCTTCCTGCTGCTTCGGGCTGGAGTTTGCGCCCTCCACGCTCAGCCGAAGAGCTACCAGGGGGGGGGACGACACGGCAAGGCGATGGCCGGAGCCTTACTGCACGAGAGAAGCCACGTCCTGTTAAGACCCTCCTTAAGCGAGCGGCTGGCCGCCCCACGCGCGCCTTTGCTGTGCTTTGGCAATAGCTTGAGGAGGATCTCCTCATGCGTGTGCACGCTCCCAGCTCAGCACAGACAGCCAGGGGTTTGCGAGAGGAGAAGGAGGGGGGAGGAGAACGGTCGCCCGAAGGTAAGCCTCCGCCACTGCTGGAGATCCTTCAGCCCGGATTTCCAAAAAGAAGAAATAAGGAGGATTAGGCGCCCTGAAACGCGCCTGTGTCGCCGGGTCGACCTCAGACCCCGCAGGGCAGCAGAAGCCGGAACGCCACCACAATCTAGATAGATCTAGATAGATCCTGCGGGGAACCGCAGCAGCAGCAGCCCTGGGAGGCTTCCTCCTCTCTTCATTACAAACACTGCAAACATTCCTGGCAACTATCTGAAGGAAAGGGCAGGCAGGAAAACACCTCCTATTATCCTGAAGAGGCTTTGGCATAAAGAAAATCAAGCTGGGATGAGGACAGCATAAAAAAGACATCATATACAGACCTATGAAGAGCTATGAAGAGACCAGCGGTTGGACTGGCTAACTGACCTGTTTTGGTGCTCCAAACCTAAGATTGAGTTTTGCCTTCTTTCTGGGGTCCAAACCAGGCATGCTTTTGTTCCAGAGACAGTTTTAATTCTGATGTGTGTTCCTTTCCTTGTTGTCTATGTGGCCTTGGGTGAATTGCTGGTCTGATCTGACAGCTGTGTGTGTGTTGAAACCTGAAACGGGACTGTTTGTTCCAGGCACACACACTTTTCCTGCCTCTGAGAGAGTGAAAAACTTTTGAAACTGTAATGGAACAACTCACAGATGGCCTCTGTTTGTAATCAACCGGCTGTCTGGGAGGGAGACGGCC
>QLTV01002925.1:3147906-3165656 GCA_003457575.1 Thermophis baileyi | reverse complement strand
ACCGCGGGGGAGGGCCTTCTCTGTAGCCGCTCCGACTCTGTGGAACCAACTTCCCCCCGAGATCCGTACTACCCCCACCTTACTGGCCTTCCGTAAAGCCCTTAAGACCTGGCTTTTCCGGCAGGCCTGGGGCCAATAGTTGTTCTGATTGGCCGATGCGTGGTTGCGTGAATGTTTTATTTTAAATATAGTTGGGGTTTTGTTTTTTTTCCCCTTTCTTTTTTAAATTGTTTTTATATGTTTTATTTTTTATGATGTAAGCCGCCCAGAGTCCTTCGGGAGTTGGGCGGCATATAAATTTTATAAAATAAATAAAATAAAAATAAATAAATCTGAGCTCCCTTTGGAGTGGGTTGCAAACAAGGTGCAAAGCGGCTCCCAAAGAGAATGAAGCGGGCGTGGCACACCCAGAGCTGCTGCTTCTTTGCAACAGCCGAGGACGGAAGAGGTGCCTCTTCTGTCCTCAGCTGTTGGAATAAGCAGCAGCTTTGGCTGCCACCGTGCCCACTTTGTTCTCTGGTCCCTCTCCTTCCCTCGCTCGGCTGCTACTGCCGGGGTGCTGCCAGGACAAGTGCGGGGTGTGTAGGGGGGTCATGGACCATTCGGCGCTGAGGTAGAAGCAGCCGCGGCAGTGGGGAAAGCGAGGCTTCTTTGCCAGCCTCCCAGCTGGCAAAACAGAATTTTTTGCCATGGCTAGGTGTGGGGGGGCATGGGCCTGAGGCAGGGAATGGCTTGCCTTGGTGGCTGCTGCAACAGCCGCGGGAGGAGCGACCCTTCTCACCTCTGATGGGCCTTCCCCGCTGTTGCAGCCACAGCACCCCGCTCCTGCTGGCGCTGAGGTAGCCACGGCGGCGGGGAAAGCGAGGCTTCTTTGCCAGCCTCCCAGCTGGCAAAATTTTTTGCCAGTTCTGTGGGCATGGCTATGTGGGGGGGGCATGTGACTGAGTGGGCATGGGCGTGAGTGACATCAAGTTGGCCATGCCCACTCAGTCACATGCCCCCAGCTAGCCACGCCCACAGAACTGGTAGTAAAAAATGTTAGAACCCACCCCTGGTCCAAATGGCTCTTTGAGTGTTTAAGGTTGCAGACCCCTGACCTATACCTTTCAATAAAATGTATTAGTTGGAAAAGATCCTACTAGACTCCTGGTTTGTTTGTTTTTACCCTATAGAGTAAACACAGCTCTCTTACAATGTCACAGAAGTTGTGGTAGATCTTGTATACCTTTTACACATATTGTTTTAAACTCAGAGGAGAGAAAGAGACAGGCTTAATTAGGAGCAAGTCCCATTGATTCATTAGGGTTCATTAACTAGAATTGCGCTGTCAGATTTTCCTGGGTTTAATTTGTTACAGGATCATGTTATCTTAAATTCCATGTTGTTCTCGAACTTAGAATGTCTATAAAATACAAATGCAATAACAGTATATGTGAAACAATAAGCTCCAATAACAAATGATTTTAAAAAAGCAAATTATTTGATGTAAACTACAAACAAATCTACACAAGATCCATTCTCAACATTCAAACAGCAGTGTTCTTTTAATCTTCCATATTTTATAATCATCCCCAATTAACCTGATCCAGATCTTGCTGGCTTTCTCTTTATTTCTATTTTTTTAATTTTTATTTATGGGTTTTAATATTCTTATGTCAACTTTGATCATGCTGAAAGAACTCTCAGTGTTCTGTGTTCTGCCATTCAGTAAAATCTCAGTTTAATGGAGTATTAAAGATAGGAATGTCTGTTAAATCCAAAAGTCTGTTGGATCAAAAAATATATAATTCATGCCATATGGTCATTATTCAATTCACATAATTTACACAAATTATATGCATTACATCTACCATTTAGATTGTTTTGAGAACAGCAGTCTTCTTTGGCTAGGACTTAGGGGAGCAGTCCAAATTAAGTTTTGTCCATTGCATCCAAAGTTTACCAAACGAGGTTCTGTAAAATTATGGTTTGGCTGCACAATCCTTCTCTCACTGTTCTCCTCTTCCTTGACTTCCAACCCTCATGAGAAATTCTTCCTGTGGGGATTTTTCGGACCAGAAAATGAACACAGCAGCATTCACAGAATGGGATGAGAATCAGCAAGATGGCAGAAAGAACACTAGTGTATAAATACTATCCCTTCCATCACAATGCTCCATCTATTTTCTTACCAATTTTGACCACATGGATGCTGCTTCACGAGCTGCTAGTAAAGCTGTAGAGTGATGGAGAATAGTATATCCAAACAACCACACTCTCCACTACTTTGCAAAGATACAGCAAGTGCAAAAAAACACCCTCAGCAGAAATTCTGAAATAACTTGACAATGTGCATAAGAAAGTAAACCCCAAGCCCAAACATACATACAGGCTTCTTTCAAAGGGAAAAAAGCTTTCAGAAAATAAACGGACAGCACTTATTCAATTATTATTTCTTTGAAAATAAAGTAGGTAAATATGGATGCAATTGGTCCTCTGTAACCTAGAATCTCACACCACAAGCCCAAGGCCATGCCCCATATTCTGCCAGTCAGCATGGGACCTGCTCCCTTTGAGGGTCTCATGAGGAAAAGCGGCAGACCTCAACCCCCAGACAAAGGTGCATTTCACAGACCTTTCTTCTGTAATTAGGATGGGTCAAACAACTTGTTAATTTATGACTTGGTTCGGGCTTAAACAAACACCCCTGAATGGAACACCGAAACCAAACAAAGTGAGAGTTTAGCAAACGTTTGAGCATGTGCCAGGAGCAACGAAGGGGAAAATGTTCACACCACAGGCTACAGTACAATACACCTGTCCAAATAGAAAGAAAATGAAATGAAATGAAAGCCAGGCTTGTTTGATAATCACCTAACCCCCTTGGAGAGTTTCTATATATTCTATTATAAATTACAGCCAAGACATCTGAAAGAAAAGACGTCTCTTTCAATGGACCCAAGAGGGACACACGGATCTGTGTAACCGCACAGCTCAAGTTTATGTGATATTATTTCAGCAGATAAATATAGCATATAAACAGAATCTCTACATATGTTGGCAAACTGCTGTTGTTGTTCAACACAAGGCTTTGCAAATTAGCAACAAAATAATATCTCTGCTCTGGATAATTCACAAATGCAGATAGTCCTTGATTTATGGCCACATTTGAGCTCAAAATTTCCATTGCTAAGCAAAGCAGCTGTTAAATGAGTTTCATCCCATTTTACGACTGTTGTTAAGTAAATCACTGCAGTTGTTATGCAGTCATTAAGTGAATCTGGCTTCTCCCATTGACTTTGCTTGTTGTAAGTTGGCTGGAAGGTTACAAATGGTAATTACATGACCCCATGACAGTGCAACTGTCATAAATACATGCCAGTTTCCAGTTTTGTGACCATGAGGATGCTGCAACAATTGTAAGTGTGAAAAACAATCGTAAGTCAATTTTTTCAGTGTCATTGTAACTTCAAACAATCGCTAAATGAAAGATTGCAAGCAGAGGATTACGTGTATATGACATGGGGATAAACGCTAGGTAAACATGGGAATAGAGAGTCTTTGGATATAGACAGTGGTTCTATAACCAGTTACTAAAAGTTATTACTTATTATGACATAAGGGATCAACTTTAAGCAGTGAATGAACGTTATTTCTGAATAACATGCTAGATTTATGGCCATTTGTTTTTGAACCATAGATTAACTTGATTTACTCCTCATGTCTCTTTTCATTTCTTTTAAATCTTTTATCATATTCAAATTAGAGCCAGTTGGTCTAGTAGTGCACCAGGCTAGAAAGTGGGAGACTATGAGTTCAACTCCCACCTTAGGCCATGAAAGCCAGCTGACTTTGGGCCAGTCACACTCTCCCAGCCCAAACCACCTCACAGGGTTGCTCTTGTAGGGGATATAGGAGGAGGAGGGTCTATGACAATTTGCCACGGCCAACTTGCCATGACCAAATTGCCACAGCCAACTCACCACGGCTAACTTTCCACAGCCAACTTGCCATGGCCAACTTGCTGCAAGACAACTTGCCAAGGCCATCTCGCCACAGGATAACTCACTGTGGGACAAGAGTTACACTAATATCAAAGAAATGGTGGAATAGAATCATTAAAGAAAGGATGCAAAAGGAGGGACAGAATGAAATGTGAATGGCAAAAATTAAAATAATTTTTATTTATTTTAAATAATTAAATATAATTGTTACATTGTCCCACAGCAAATTGGCCCATGGTGAGTTGGCCATGACGAGTTGTCCCGCAGCAAGTTGGCCGTGATGAGTTGGCTGCGACAAGTTGGCCATGGTGAGTTGGCTACAGCAAGTTGGCTGTGGCAAGTTATCCCATTCCAGGAGGAGGAAGGTGTGTTCAAGGAGGAGAAGGAAGGTGTGTTGGATATGCCTTGAGTTATTTGTAAAAATAATAAAGTTCAGATACAAATAAATAAATATGCTTGTGTATCTTAAAATATTACTCCATGCACATGATGAATAATCAAATATTTGCTTCATCATAATAAATAAATCTCTTAGACTTTAAGGTCTGCAAGATTATGATTTTAATCTAAGTTGTTTTACTCAGTCCCAATGCCAAAAGAAAAGTAATCACAAAATATTGGCTCCTTTTGGCCTCAAACTCTAGGCGTGGGCAATGTAAGATAGTAATTTTTAGATACAAATGTTTGCATACATTTTGTCTTTTCTAGTAAACATCAGAGATGAAATTAACATGCTGATTAAGGAGGATGGGTTACTTTCTTCATGATGTAATTCTGAGCAAAGATTTATTTCAAAAACAGTTGTAGAACCTAAGCAATGGATTAATTAGCATTGAAGGCACATGTTAAAATTGTAAAATCATGCACATTTGATCATGTACAGAATGCACTTCTCTCATTGTTGAGTTATTCTAGCATGTTAACACATGTCAACAATTGAAGAAATGGGTGAATTTGTATGTGAGGCAAATCTAATTGCCAACAAGATCTTTTAGATTAACCTTTGGAGCAAGTTGCCAGATAGAGTAGGATTATCAATTAAAAATAAAATGGTTATTTCTTAATACTTTTAACTGCTAAAAAAATAAGACACTTTAAATTTTCCAAATAATTGTTGTGTGTGTGTGTGTGTTGTTTAAAAAAGGAGGAGAAACTAAATACCCAAATCACAAAAACAATCAACAAATATAATCTTTATAGTTGATTTTGATCTTGTTATGACTTATACAGTACTTCCAAGTCAGTTTCTGCTTTTAATTAAACAATAGTATTTATACTATGAACAATTAAGAACATTTGTACAGATACAGGTATTATTGTTTTTAGGTTTTATTTATTTATGGCAAAAGAAATGCCATTCATGAGTAAAGAAGAGTCTTCAGGCCAAAGATGGGAATTCTAGGGTCATGCTACAGAGCATTATGATTTTAGCTTCACTCTTGGCCCTTGAGATAATTTATGGCCTCTTTCTTTGTATGGCTTTAGGTCCTAATTCATGGATGGACTTTTATGGTGACTCTAATGGTATGTTTCTTTTTGCCCTGAACCCACCAGGAGGTCAAAGAGCAACCTAAGATCTCCTCCAAGCCTGTGAAATCATGAACAGCTTAGAAATTAATGGAATTCCACAAGAAACACCCCTGCCTGTGTTTTGCCCAGTGAAGGTTGCTGATAGGGAGAAAAATCTATTTTTTGTCACTAGGTCTGTGAATGAACCACAGATTAGATGTTGCATCATAAATTCATGAGCTGCAAGGAAGAACTATGCTCTCTCAGGATTCTGAAAGTCCTGTCATCTGGGGTTATGAAAGCTTTTTCCTCATGTTTAGACCTTACCATTCAGCAGTGGCTAATTGCAGCTCAGTCTCACTCAATATGATGGCTGATTCTAACAATTAAAACATAGATAGCAAAATAACTACTAACCACTTTGGCTTTAATTAAAAAGGTAAAGTTTCTCCTTTCCAGTTGTGTCTGACTCTCCATTTTTTAGCCAAGGGAGTCAGCATTGTCCGAAGACATTTGTGTGGTTATATTGCCTACATCATGACTATAAACCATGGTACACGGAACGCTGTTACCTTCCCACCGAAGTGGTGCCTATTTATCTACTCACACTTGCATGCTTTCAAACTGCTAGGTGGGCAGAAGCTGGGGCAAGTAATGGAAGTTCACCCTGTTGCGTGGCATTCGGGTCTCGAACCCAGGCTGTCAGCTTTCCAGGTGACAAGCTCAGTTTCTTTTAATGCTGAGCCACCACACCCCCTTGGCTTTAATAAATGGGTATGACAAATATCATTGGTTTATACATAGACCTTACACTACTGTACTTGTATGTTGTTTCCTTATCAAAGTGGCAGTTTAGTAGTTATTTTGCCATCTTCATTTTTAATGGTTTGTATTAATCATGATTTTAAAAAGCACTCAGCATATTACTTCTCATATAGTTAAGGCATGTCCTGATAGTGTACATTCTCTCCTTATATTCCCATTTCTCAACATGATGACGTAAGAAAGCAGGTACATATGGTATGTGTGCAGTGGTCTCTAAATCTCACATCTCCATGCAGTGAATGAAGTCTTTGGGATGAGGAATTCAAATCCCCATCTTTTTTCACCTATTTGAAGGCCCACATAAGATGATCAGAAAAAGGAAGCACTCCCTCTACATCTAGGCACTGAACATTTACCTGTATAGATAATAATCTTTCCATACATACATACATTCTGGATATCTCTATTGACATAGTTGTACTGGCATATTGGGTGGAGTTAGTACATGGACTTTCTGAACTCAACCGAACTCAACGCAACTGAACTGAACTCTACTCAACTGCACTGTCCAGTAGAACATTTTGTTTTATGCTTTCAGTAGTGAGATATACCCTGGACAGAGTTCATTTGTTTGGATGAGAGATATTGGGAATATATTTGCAGTAACTATTTGTACACACACAGGCTGCACAATTAAGTTATAGAATAGCTTCAAAGCAGCACAAGTCAGCTAGGAAGTTTGCAAGTTTCCTTTTACATTATTTTTTTCCAAAAATATTATTTTATATTGGGGGCATCTGCAGGGAAGAAAAAGAAATATGTCAGCCATGACCATGTGATCAAAGTCTGCTCCTTCATACATACATTTTATACCTACATACTACAAAAGGGGCGAGGCTTCAATTGTGCAATTGTGCCCACAATCTTGATTGTAAAAAAAAAAGAAATGAAATCCAATTTTTTTAAAAAAACAATACATAAACATATAAAAACCATCCACAATCAAATTTGAACAACAAAAAGAACATGATCACTGGCAGAATCCATCCATACATCAGCTCAACACAACTGCTATAAGAGCTCCCCACCATTGCCAGGACCATCCAGGCAAAGCAGCAAAACCATGTTTTTGGGTCCTTCCTAAAGGTGGGGAGAATCAGGACCAATCTAAGGTCCTGGGGGATGGTGATTCACAAGGTGTCTACCAAGGCCTTCTTTCTGGATCCTTCCAGATGAAACTCTTTCATAGTCAGGATCTAAAACATGTGCCTTCTAGTTCTGATGGGATGAGTAGATTAACTGGGGAGAAGTGGTCCCTCAGATATCCCAGAAGCCCTTATGACAATGGCCTTCCTCTACCATTAATTCTCCCTGACCTACACTTGAGTTGAGTCAAAAGTTGAGAGGCAGTATTTCTATTTTCCATTATTTTTATTGCTTTTTCATCTGCTTTTATTGTATTTAAAAGCCAACTTTCCTTGAAGTCCAACTTGATTCCTGGTGACTTTGTGATCATGTCTTGGTAGTTTTCTTCCAACAATACAGAATTATTTACCATTACCTTCTTCCTTGATTTTCAGCCTAGCCCAAAGCCTTGGTGTTTCCTGGTGGTCTCTAAATGCCAACCAATTGTTTGAGTTAACCAAAATGCTTTTGGAGTTAACTAGATGCTCAAAATGTTCCTCCTTCTCCTCCTCACTTAGTTTTCATTTTAGAACGGTTTTACAATAGTTTATAATGTGCTTTAGAATTTGCTTTCAAATGTTCTATATTGATATGGTGTAAATAATCGTAGATAAATAATATATAAGTTTGCTCCAATGTGTATACAGTAGCAGCCACCATTAGAATAAGTGTATCCAATCATGTCATTCGTGTAACTGAAAGTGTTTCTCTTTCACTATTGGTTCCTCTTATTTGGAAGTGGCTTTCAGTACAACATTTAAAATGCGAGAGCATAGATAATAAATAAAGGAAGAAATAAAATCCATTCAGATTTCCAATACCTGCTCTTCTGCTTTTCTATATCTCGATACCATAGATTACAATTTGAGTAAAATTTCCTCAGCAGGAAAAAGGCAATGTTTATACAGGTCACTCTACAAAACAGGAATTTCTTTAGATTTGGGTTGTTTGTTTGTTTGTTTGTTTGTTTGTTTATTAGATTGGTTAACCTTCTCCATCCCAAAGCAGTCTGAATGGTGCCCAAGATATAAACACAATACCAAAAGATTATGATGGAGATGTACATGATTGTACATAAGCAATTTCCAAAGCCTTTTGAAAGAGTCATCAATCTTAGTAAAGATCTTCCAAAGGAAGGGAGTCCTCACAGAGATCACTCACTATCACATCTTCTCCATTTTCTCCTCATGGTAAGAAACGAGTTCAGCCAATGCTTCCTGGTCATGCAGATGGGAAGGACAGAATTTACCTAGGAAAAGCAGTCTCTTAGGTACTCAGGCCCCAAGCCATTAAGTAAATTTGCTAAATGAGTTGAAGCTTTACAGAAGGGAGTCAAATTTGAAATAAAGCAGAATTTCCAGAGAGAGAGGGAGGGAGGGAGAGAGAGAGAGAGAGAGACACACACACACACACACACACAAACAGAAGCCCCACACCACCCCCCAAGGCAGCCACATCCCTTCACTAACCTGCTTTTCACCCCCAGGAGCATAACAAATTAAAGTTTAATTTGTGTGTATTGTTTAATGGACTGCTAAATTGGCCATGCCCACCCAGTCACATGACCACCTAGCCACACACACACCCAGTCACATGACCACCTAGCAATGCCCACCCAGCCGGTCTGAGAGAGAGAGAGAGAGAGAGAGAGAGAGAGAGAGAGAGAGAGAGAGAGAGAGAGAGAGAGAGAGAGAGAGAGAGAGAGCGCCCAATAGGATAGCTTGTCTCCTGGAGTTCTGGATGTTCCATCACAGGATATTTCAAACAAAGGTTGTAAAGCCACTTGTTCGGAATTATCTAAGGATTCCTACTCAGCAAATTGTTGGGCTAGATCCCTGCCCTTTCTGACACCTTCAGGCAGCTGGGTATGTGAAGGATTGGATTTGAAAGTTGATTTATGCTTCTCAGAGGGTGATCACAATGCTATAAGCCTTGAAAAAAAAAATACCTCTCCTTCTTTTAAAAGAAGCCATCTCCCAAACCAGCTCTATCTGGCAATTTTGCTCAGTGCTCAAGTCTTCCTTTTTGGAGGAAGGTGTTAGAGAAAATGATGGGGAATCCGCTACAGAGATTCCAAAATGAAGCGGATCATCTGGATTCTTTCCACACTGGCCCAGATATGGGACATAAGCAGCACTAATTGCTTTGATGGATGGATGACCTTCATTAAGGCTTTAAGGTGGGATTGTGCTCTTCTTGGTCCTGTTAAAATCCTGGCAGCTTTTGATACCATTGGGTTACCAATCTTAATAGACTACCTGCTTGAAAACAGGGAGAACCACTTTACAGTGGCTTCATCCCTACTTCATCAGACAGTTTCAGTTAGTAATAATGGGAGAGAGGCAACACGGACATGACTCTCTCTCCACTGCTACTAAATGTATATATGAAGCCACAGGGACAAATTATTGATCAGTTTTGGGTGATGTATCATCACCTCTGGCCAAGTTTGAGTTGCTATGGAAATCTAGACCTAGTGTCCAGAAGCTACAAAGATGAACAAAAACAAGCTTAGGCTAAATGCCAGCAAAACATTTTGCCACTCTAGACTAATTGATAGCCCAAGTGATTGTTCTGGATCGGGGTTGTGGAGGAGATCCACAACTTGGGGAATCTCACACTCGTAGACCTCATAGACTCATAACTCTTAATGGAGGTCATAATTAGATGGGGGGGGGGTTGCCTAACTCAGGATGGTGCAGCAGTTAGAAGTGTATCTGGAATCCTTGATGACAGTAACACATTTATTCATTATGGCATGAATAACATGCTACCTTTGAAGAACATCTGAAAATTATAGTTGGGTATAAAAGGCAGTAGTCAGAATGCTGACATATGTGACTGCTATTTTACTACAACACAATTTTTCAGCTACTGCACTGGCTACCAGTGGGCTAATTCAAAGTGCTGTTTATTACCTATAAAACCCTATTTGATATGGCTCCTTATTCTGGTTTTGGTTTCGTGTATTGGGTAAACCTACAAAATTATTTTTTCAGTAACTACGCTGAAGCCAATCATGGTTTAATCTGCTGAATGAACATTGCCAAAAGCAAGGGCTAGAGCCTAGACCCCTTTCTATCCATCAACAGAACTGGGAGATCACCATAACCCTGTGCTCCCACATCCAAGCTCCTGAGCTGGTCCAGAAAGATACTATAATCCATATTATCAAAGCCCACTGAGATCATGAAGATCAGGATGGGTGCGCATCCTTGTTCTGTCATATGTCATCAGCAAGCATGACAAATGCTATCCTGGTTCTGTGCCAGGGTGTTTGTTTAATGACCAATGTAAAAATCAATCATAACTTCAAATCCAGGCACATGATGCCTCAACTTGTAACCGCAATGACTTACGACCATAATTTTGGACTCAATTGTAGTTGTAGGTCAAGGACTACCTGTGCTGGTTCTAGGAATATTTTTTTCTTCAATTTAGGAATGATAGGAGGATATCTTCCTTTGGAAAGGGAAAGCTTATAAAATTTAGGATTCTGTGTGTGCAAGACAAAGTGTAAAATATAAAGGTAAAAATGAAAGTTTAATGAAGAATGTTTTTTTTCCTTAATGAAGAAGAACTTTGGAAATACAATGTATCCAAAACACAATGTGCCTTGTGTAAATAAAATGGTTTTATTCAGAGCAGAGGAGTGTGCAATGAACAGGCAACTATTCTTTTCATTTAAAAAATAATAAGCATGACAAAAGAGTGCTAGGAAAATAAGCATGTGGGAGTTCTGCGTAAAAGCAATAATGTGGCATTTATTTTGTGATTGATGTGCTGTGAAGAAAGTAGTGTTGGATTGCATGACTTTGCCCTTTGATTTGTGCAGGTGCTTAAGTGTACCAAAAAGTTAGTCTCTATTAAATTGTGAGTCACCCAAAAACCTATGTCAGTAAAAATACAGTGCCATGATAATGTACGATAGTGTCTAGGTGAGAATGAATAGCAACCATTAGAGATGAATAGACTCAACCAAGGGCAGAATTTACTCATGCAAACTGCATTTTTTTCTACCAACTGATTTTTTTCTACCAACTGATAATAGTTGATCTAGAACCAGAAAGTCTGCAGCATTGAACCATTTAACAGAACAAATTGTGGTTTCTTCTTTTTAAAGCTTTGATTTAAAAAGGCCAATCAAAAGAATTCTGTCTTTGAAACTCAGCTATTCAAACATCCTCTGTGTGAAATACCTAGCCAACTAGCATAGGCATTGTTCTCCCTCGGGTCTTTAGCTATGGCTTCCACAGAAACCGGTCTCCTGTGGACTCTTCTCAAAAAATTCAGATGATCTATTGACGTGTCTCAGTTGAACACCAGGCAGTCACTGATTTTAGCTTAACATTTCAAGGAGAAGCCATATATTGTGATCCAATGACATTTTAATACAATGAACTTTGGGTACAAAGATCCCAGGGGATGGCTTTCAGAAATGATTTTTTTTTTTGGCAGATTGTTTTTTTTTTAACCTAGGATTTAAAATGGCTAACAAAATTAAAACCTGGCGATGTTAAGAAATAGATTGAACAAAAAGTCAATTCATCTTTCTATATCTAATATGAAAAACTACTCATGTAAGAATCACAACAAACCCACCGGCCCTCTAGAAGTGCTTAGATTTACAGTTCCAAAATCTCCAGCAGTCAAACTGGCTAAGAATTTGGGAAATTGTAGTTCCAACACATCTCCAAACAGAAGGTAAGGAAAATTTCTGTGAAAGAAACAGCAGTGACACATTTAAATAATTTTATGCTACATATACAGTACGAGTTAACAAACGTCTGGAGCCAGGGAGAAATGTGGAATTTGAAAGTTTGTTGCACATACTTTCTCAAAATGGCTGTCCTGGTGGTCTCCCATTCATAAGAAGTAAAACCTTAAGGATCTTTCCTGTGATCTCTTCTAGCTATCATCCTACTTACCGTAGCGCTCACCTCCAAAGGAGACACTAATGATTGGGTCCTTCTGTCCCTCTTCTCAGACAACCAGTCTACCTAGGCCAAACACACACACACACATCTCTTGTAGGATTTGTGAGGCTTTAATTAAGATAATAGCCCTCTCCAGCCAGAATTGATGAATCATGAAATTGCTGCCAGATAAGGAACAGAGCCACTTCTGAGCTCTGCCCTCGACTGGGATTGTCACCTCTCTTATGGCAGCAGGAATACAGTCCACAGCCCAGAATGCCACAGCAGTTCTCCCCCTCAGAACAACCCTGTTTCTCCCAGTCCTTTTCTTCCCACCTAAGAGGTGTGGTGGTTCAATGGCTAAATGACGCTGGAGATGGTCTCCCCTCTAGCGGTTTGAGTTCTAGCACCATGTGGCAGAGTGAGCTCCCGTCACTTTCCTCAGCTTCTGCCCACCACTTTGAAAGCATGCTACACACAGGTAGATAAATAGGTACCACTTCAGTGGGAAATATGGCAGTGTTTCATGCTGACAGTCAGACTCCTGCCGATGCTGGACTTGCTTGAATGCAACACCCAACTGCGAGGCGACATCGATGGCGAGAGAAGGCCCCAGATGATGTTACAGGACACAGCTCGTCTTTCTGGTGCGGAGCTAGTTCATCCCATGTGGTGCACTCTGAATAAGCACATTAGCATGAACTAAATGGAGTAGCACTTTTTGGCAGCCAAATAACTACAATGTACTAACATTGCAGTCTCTGGCTAATTGTACTATTGCCATATTCTACATAAATAATACATTTTCCCGCCTTTTTTTCCAGTCCTTCCTTCAAGGGTTGCCTCTTCCTTTCTTTCCCCCTTTGAGCTGTCTCCATCTCCCTCAGACCTCCTCCTCCTCCTCAGAGTTCAAGGGGGGACGTTCCAGCCACCAGTCAATCAGGGAGCACTAGGTAACTGGCCTATCAAAAATCAACAGTTTGCAGTCGATCACAGACGTTCTTATCAGTATGGAAGGGCCTGAGAAGTGCACAGAGAAGAGAAGCACCACCAGCAGCTCTAAGTCTTGCTGTAATTTAAAAGATGAAAAGGCTGCTGCTGAAGAAGGATTACATTACCTTTAGCTTTTTCCCACTGGGGATAGGCTCATTTTCAAATGCATCATCAGGGTACATCTTTCTGCTGTTTTGTTTTCTAATGGAATAAATATGGAGCCCATATATATTCCCATATTAGTAATATTTTAAGGGTTTTTTAAAAGACCCCCCCCATTTTAATTATTTTTATAAAAAAATTCTAGGCAGCAAACACACTTAATATTCCTTCCTCCTGCTATTTTCCCCATAGCAACTCCTCTGTGAGGTAATTTGGGCTTTCTGAGAAATATTGATGGGCCCAAAGTCACCCAATTGGCTTTCATTCCTAAGGTGGGACTAGAACTCAGAATCTCCTGTTTCTAGACATGTGGGAGGGAGAGCAGATTGGCAAAAGCAACTGGATCTTGGCTCATGTCTCACCCCTTTTATACACGCGCTGTGATATTGCCCTGTGGTGTGACACTATTTCTATCCTTCTCAAGAAAGCAACAAGCTCCTGGAGATATTGATCCTGTAGCTAGCTTCCTACTTATTGACTGGCTGATTTCAATTAAAGAATTGTGTTGTGTTTTCCTGGTGTGAGACCTAGCCGAATGTAGAGTGGTCCAAAAGTAAATATAAAACAATTGCAATACACACACACACAACTATCCCAGAAACAATAATTGTATCCATTGAGGCTGTAGTGCAAGGGTGGGCAACTATAGTCCCTTTATGACCTGTGAACTTCAAACTCCCAAAATTCTGGGAGTTCACAGGTTGCGAAGGGCCCGTAGTTGCCCCTCTCTGCTCTAGTGTTCTCAAAGGTTGTTGGGTGTTGTTGTTGGGTTTTTTTTTTTTTTTGAAAGACAAGGCAGCCTTAAAGAAAAAGTATTTCTGTCAATCCTTAATTTATGCAAGTAAGCTCTTCGTAGATAAATGTTCCTCAGAAATTGGAGGTTGCTTGTCCTTACAGTTCAGCTATAGTTGAGGCTCAAAAAAAGATTTTGCAAACTTATAGGAAGAGGTGAGAAACCTCACGTCTTTGCACTTTAATTCCCAGCTGTTACATTTTAATTGTTCTACTGAGTACTTAAGTAGGTGTTTCTTCCCAAGCCATCTCTTCTTGGCAATTTTCTTTCTGTGAATTCTTGGGAAAGTCTTCAGAAGATAAACACCCAGGAGTCTAAAAGGAATACTAATAATCAAGTAACATGTTGAAACACAGAAAAAAAACAAACCCAAATCAAAACAAGCAAGCATATGGAGCCTGGAGGAGGGAGCACTCCTACATTTCTGATCTTGGTACTAATATATAGCATTTGTGCAAGATCAGGAATAACTGTGATAAAGATGTGTGAACCAATTAGCAAAACTGAGATTTAGAATTCCAATAGATAACAACAGCAAGCTGCACTTCAGGAATCTGCAGCAATTAAGAGGAGGTTGGAACCAAATGAGCAATGGAATGATAGGAAAATTTTGCTACTCCCTCTTAGTTACATAGTGGGGGGAAAGGAATTGCTTCCATTCTTTGCATCTGCTAGGGAACATTCCAAAGCTTGGAAAGGTATTTAACAATGGTATTAAAGTGAATGAAACAGAAAATAAAGCTTTCAGGTCTTCAGTCCATGAAAAACAAATAATCGGGAAAGATTATCATAATGTAGTCTATCAGGGGTCTCCAACCTTGGCAACTTTAAGCCTGGAAGACTTCAACTCCCAGAATTGAAGTCCGCCAGGCTTAAAGTTGCCAAGGTTGGAGACCCCTGGTCTAGAACACATCCAATGCATGCAATTGTGGGAAGCCCCCCTCCTAGAAGAATGAAATATTTTGAGAAATATTTAAAAAGGCAGGATAAAATATTTCCCCTAAAAGAGAAATAAAAAATCTTAAGAGAGACAGAAACTCAGAGCCCCAGCTCCCTGCCCCCAGCAGATATTTTGTGCCCATTAAGAAAGATTGGGCCATCCTGTCTACAAAACAAAAGACCTTCAGCTTCAGGGTGATGGGATTAAGACATGACCTTTCAGGACATAATAGGATTACCCACTACCATTTAGCAGAAGACGCAGAGCTCACTACATTGCACAATCTCCCAAGGACATTGCATCACCCTCAGAAACTTCAACCAAACTTAGCTCAGAAAACACCTTGTACTTTGCCTATAGAGCCAGCTATGACCCCTACATAACCCTACATGGCCCCATGGAAGTCTGACAACAACCAATAGAATACATGATTTTACACAGGAACAGGAAGCTCAAATACAGAGCCCAGAGAGGGTATAAAAGCCATCCACTCTCAACTCCATGTGGTCAGCTGCCCAGAATCACACATGCTTGGTGGTTTTGCTTCATCAATAAATGAACCCTCTTTCCAATCAGCCTCCAGCCTCCATTTTGTCTCCAGTACCTTTCTCCCGGCTTGGAACTGAACCAGATAGATATTTCTTCCAACACAATGTATCTCATTAAAAATGCCTTCAGATGGCAACTTTGGAATTCTGGAAAGCAATTTCTGGGCAGAATAGACATCAGTGGATTTGTTGCAGTAACTTGATCTGACCTGTCAAGGATTAACATTAATTTTTAGCATAGCAAAGTCTTGTGATTGTAACTCAATTTGGATTTTTGAGTTTGGTTTTTCATTTGAAATTCATTTATTCTGTGGCCCACCTAGGTACTTGAGTGTTATGATCTTAGTTAAGTGAGGTTTATTGACAAGTTGTGGACTGTCCCATCAGTATATGACTGGATGGATTGTGTCTTATGTGTTGCTGTTAATATGGAATTGAATTATTATCTGGTTCTTGTTAGACTAATGAAGGAATATCTCCTTTGAAGCCAATTCAATGTTTAGTACTTGGCAAAAATACAGAAGAAGTTTCCCATTTTTTCTTTCAGGTTGTCTTTTCACTTCCTAGTCTAGCATAAAGCCCTGATTTTTCTTGGTGCCTCCCCTTCCAAGTATGAACCATACCTTTTGCTGCTTTGCTTCAAGCCCATCTTGTTGAGGGAATTTTCTTCTTCTTCTGAAGGATGGGAATTACTGTGGTGTTTCTTAGAAACACCTACAAATTGTAATCAGAGTATCAATTAACCATGGACTCTGAAAATAACACAGGAACAGAGATAAATCTATCATTCCTTTTAACGAAGACTTATCAACAAAGCAATTTCAGATCATTCCATTCCACCCACAGTGTAGATTCCAGACCTCTTCCTCTGCCTTCAACTCCTGGAGTCTGGCCTTTCACAGCCTCTGGTTTGGCTTCTTGTGGTTTTTTAGCTTCTTTATTGGACTGAATTCCTTATCAACACTTTCATGCCACCTCTGCTTTGACCTGTTATCTTAATTCTCATTCTCAGTCTCTTAGCCATTTACAAGGACAACAAAGTTTTGTTTCTTAAGTTCATGATTCCTGTTGTATGTTTCTTCCCTGCTCCTTATGCTCTCACTTTTCTTAATGCTTGGAAGAGGATAAGCTTTTAAACCAGGGGCTCATCTGCATTCCTGCTAAATTTTGGCACAACCTTTTAAAAGATGCTACTGAAATGTCATTTTTTATTCTCTCAGAAGGAAGATAAATTAAATATATTTGAATTAAATATGCAGTTGTTGAACGATGCTTACTATCATACAACTGTAACAAAATTTACAAGGTTGGGCTCCCGTGAAAGTTCAGGCTTATAGACATCTTCTAGAAGAGAGGTTTGACATTAAAGCCTTTGCCTAGCTTCAGCTGATGTGCCAGCTGTGGCTTTTTCTGGAACATGAAATGCTGAATATACTCAGGCCCATGTCACCTCTCAATCAGATTGTTGTGATTCATTTTAGAATAGAATAACAGAGTTGGAAGGGACCTTGGAGGTCTTCTAGTCCAACCCCCTGCTTAGGCAGGAAACCCTACACCACTTCAGCCAAATGGTTATCCAACATCTTCTTAAAAACTTCCAGTGTTGGAGCATTCACAACTTCTGGAGGCAAGTTGTTCCACTGATTAATTGTTCTAACTGTCAGGAAATTTCTCCTTAGTTCTAAGTTGCTTCTCTTCTTGATTAGTTTCCACCCATTGCTTCTTGTCCTGCCATCAGGTGCTTTGGAGAATAGCTTCACTCCCTCTTCTTTGTGGCAGCCCCACTGCTATCATGTCACCCCTGGTCCTTCTTTTCATTAAACTAGATATACCCAGTTCCAGCAACCGTTCTTTAAATGTTTTAGCCTCCAGTCCCCTAAGCATCTTTATTGCTCTTCTTTGCACTCTTTCCAGAGTCTCAACATTTCCCCCCCCCCTGATTCCCAGAGAGAGTGC
>QLTV01002925.1:3114682-3123781 GCA_003457575.1 Thermophis baileyi | reverse complement strand
AACCAAAGCATACAAAACATTCACCAGACCAATCCTTGAATACAGCTCATCTGTCTGGAACCCACACTGCATATCGGACATAAATACAATAGAGCATGACCAGAGATACTTTACGAGAAGAATCCTCCACTCCTCTGCTCGCAACAGAATACCTTACGCAACCAGACTTGAAATTCTGGGCTTAGAAAGTTTAGAACTACGTCGCCTTTGGCATGACCTAAGCGTAGCTCATAAAATTATCTGCTACAATGTCCTTCCTGTCAACGACTACTTCAGCTTCAACCACAACAATACACGAGCACACAACAGATACAAACTCAAAGTGAACCGCTCCAAACTTGACTGCAGAAAATATGACTTCAGCAACACAGTGGTTAATGCCTGGAACTCACTACCTGACTCTGTGGTTTCCTCCCCAAATCCCCAAAACTTTACCCTTAGACTGTCTACCGTTGACCTCACCCCATTCCTAAGAGGTCAGTAAGGGGCATGCATAAGCGCACCAGCGTGCCTACCGTCCCTGTCCAAACGTTCCCTTTTATTTGTACCCATCTTATGTATATAAATAATGTTATATCTATGTATATTACCAAATACGTACTTGACAAAATCAATCAATCAATCAATCAATCAATCAATCAATCATAAAGGGTAATGAACAATCTGGTGGCCTTTTATCAAAACCCTGTCTTCTTAATTAGCTAAATGAAGGACACCAGAACTGCATTTTTATTTTGCACATGCAAAAAGCATACATTTCCAGATACATTTTGTTGCCAGCACACATGTAAATTTCAAATGAGAAAGTCATGAATTTCATTTTGAGTTAGCAATAGCAATGCACTTACACTTATATACCTCTTCATAGTGCTTTACAGCACTCTCTAAGAGGTTTACAGAGTCAGCATATTGCCCCCAACCACCTGAGTCCTCATTTTACTGACCTCGGAAGGATGGAAGGCTGAGTTAACCTTGAGCCGGTCAGGATCGAACTCCAGACTGTGGGCAGAATTTGCCCGAAATACTGCACTCTAACCACTGTTCCACCATGGCTTATTTTACCTTCAGAGTTACCCTCATTATTGCTAATAGGGCTGCTTCATGACAGTAGTTTATCCATTCACCTATCCCATCCAGTTCATGTTAATGTAGTTGATATCCATGTCTTTCCCTCCAACGCACGACGGTAACACACTGGTTGGTAGACTATTCTCTGTTGTGTCTATCTTACTTTATTTGCAGGGGGAAAAATAAGCTAGTTTGAAGATCAGATTCTTATGTTAGGTAGAATTCATCCATTGACTGAGTCTCTGTCATTTGGGTTATATCCATTTATGTATTGTTTTGAACATAATATACAGTTCAAGCCTGAACTATCTTAAAATTAATCAGTATTACATCTTCATATCACATGTAAGAAATATTGCTCAATGGCATGGAGCTTTCAATATGTGACTATATAAGTTTATGTAAATGGAATATTAATAAATATGCATGCTCCTTTTATTGCTTGAATGTCCTTAGTACATAGAGTCTTTTTCTTTATCTTCAGATTCTTCCCATTATGCCACCAACATAACAAAATTGGCAAAGCAGATGTTGGTATAAGTCCATGGCCATACTGAAGTTGGACCGTTTGTAAATTCCTCCCTCCATTTTTATTTTTTTTTAAATTAAATTTAGTAGCCTTATTTCTAGACTTCAGTTTTGCTGTCTCCTAAAGAAGAAATTTACATTAGCGCCCTAGAAGATTCGTGGTAGGTTTTTATTGTGGAAAATCAAAATTCTAGGACACGAAAGAGATGAGCTATGCTTTACAAACACTTTAGTTTAATGAATTTGGTTTTGGAGTTGGATTTAGTTTGATGAATTTGGACCAAATGTAGATATAATGCTGAGCAGGATTTTAAACCATGACTTGTAGACAAAGTGATTAGGGCCTATGATATATAAAGTTAAGTCAAATGGAAAGGTTTGCATATTATGCTCAGCCAAAACCAAGCAAATCACATTAGGTATGTGTCAGTCACAGCTGTCCACAGCAAGCCATGGTTTTGTTAAAATGACAAAATACAGAATATGTTATGATACTATGATATACGTTCTGCCTCTTATGTTCCACAGCAAGCCATGTTTTTTTTAAATGACAAAATATATGTTGTGATACCATGATATAAGTTCTGCCTCTTATGCACTTGGGTGTGACATCAAAATACATGTACAATAGGGCAAAATTATGCTGCAACATAACAACGCACATTTTATAATTTGTGTGTCATTGCCTTTTCTCTCCAGACATCCTTGATATGAATTAAGCCAGTATGTTTTAGTAACTTAACCCTTTTTGAGACTAAAAAAAATTACACCCAAATAGCTTGATGTGGACAAAAAAAATCCACAATAAACTTCAGAATGAAACTGTATTTGGGTTTTACAAAAAGAAACTGTTGATCTCGAAGAGGAAAAAAAACCAGGGTAATTTATACTGAGCCATTTCAAACGCCATAAAAATTTGCAATATGTTTTTTGTTATCTTTAAATCTCATGATCGGGTAATGTTAAAAAAAACTGGTGGGAAGGTGAATGGAAGAAATTATCTGTTTTGATAATGGAGTAATAAAATCTGCAATAGCAGCATCTTCAGATGGAATATGGGCAGGGGTGAAATACAAAATTTTCCCCTACTGGTTCTGTGAGCGTGGCTTGGTGGGCATGGCAGGGGAAGGATACTGCAAAATCTCCATTCCCACCCCACTCCAGGGGAAGGATACTGCAAAATCCCCATTCCCACCCCACTCTGGGGCCAGCCAGAGGTGGTATTTGCCGGTTCTCCGAACTACTCAAAATTTCCGCTACCGGTTCTCCAGAACCTGTCAGAACCTGCTGAATTTCACCCCTGAATATGGGAGAACATTGCAAATACTGTAACAAGATTCCTTCTGGTTTCAAATGTAACCAGGATAATTTGAAATTGCTTCCAAGAAGAGTAGGATGAACAAATGAATCTACACTAGTTGATTCCATCTCTTCCCTTTTTTCAGCTATAAAGTCTGTACTGACCAAAGTGAATATGTTAAGCAATGTTGCAGATTTGTAATAAACTTCTAAAGTTAGGTTTGCCGAGATGCTTGTCAATTTGTGGGTGTTGTTGAAGTGAATCTAGTTGTCACCACACCTCCCCAACAGAAAATAGCATGATTGGAAAAGAGTGGGAGGGTGAGGAGAGAGAGAGAGAACCTGTCATGATATTTGATGTATCCAAGTGATATATGACTCTTCCTTAATTTCTAGAAATAATTTTTAAAAACGCTCCAGGGTACAGACAGTCTAAAAGCATTTGATAATAAATCCACACAAGTTCATCAGTGTTTTATACAAATTTTGCTTCAAGTGCTCTTTTTTTAAAATGTATTATCACCTTTAAGTAAATGCCATGGAAGTTTGCCAAATTCTTGGCTGCTCTTTGTGGCAAATTGATGCATTTCTATCATTAAGGCATAAAATGTCTAGCTTTCATGGGATTTTGCTAACTGATTTTGAAGTTCAAACAGTAATAATTTCTATGTGTTTATCAATTATATTTTAAGAGGTTACTGTGATATTTCTGTTTAGGCAGGCAACATAGACCGGGTGGGGGGGGGGTCACTATTCTTTTAAAAAAAAAATTTTTAGAAAGAACACTACCGGTTATTGTTCAAGCCAATAATTGCGTGCTCAGAAGTAAATCAATTGAATTCAATGGAATTTACTCTTTGGGAAGTAGATATGGGACAACAGCCTTAGTGTAATTTGATTTCTGTTTCCTATGTTCCTGTCTGGTATACAACTAAGTTAAAACCCAAGAAGAAGTATCATGCAGGAGAACTAACTACTGTAAGGAGAATTGTAACCAAATGATCAGCGTTGCCGTAGCATTTTATCATATCAACATGTGTCATATTAGGAGGGGAAAAAATGGCAAATTTGATGGAGCATTGCTTATGCAAAACACAAAGTCTCATTTGTTTCCTTCTAATTCTGTAATTCTATAACATTATGAAGTGTTTATTTAAGAATTGCATCATGAATCATGAACATAATTCAGTATGTTAATTAGTGTCAGTTCTCAAAGGTTGACGCAACTTAGATTTACCAACATGAATCAATGTTGCTTAATTTTCCACAGTGCAATGTAAGGAACTCTATATCCAGCATCTTTTAAAAGTATTGTAGAAAATATTCTAGAAAATATTTCAACGATTGTTAAAACTTTTAAAGGCCATCTTTGATATAGACGTTTTATGGTAAGTGGACCAGAGGTGGGTTCCTGCTGTTTCGGACCGGCTCTATAGAACCGGTAGCGAGAATTTCCCCCCGCTCGCCGAACCGGCAGCGATGGCTGGCTGGAGACGCCCCCGAACCGGCTCTCTCGGCAGCGCCTATGGCGGCGCCATCTTGTTTTTTGCTTCCGCGCACACGCAGAAGCTGCTTTTTGCTTCTGCACATGCGCAGAAGCTTGGTTTTTAGCACTGCACATATGTGCACACCCACACAAAGCACGCGTGCGCCCGCGTGGCACGCCCACGCAGCGCACCCATGCGGCACGCAAGGCACACACGCCCACGTGAAGCGAACCGGCAGTGAGGTAAGTCAGAAACCACCCCTGAAGTGGACCTACAGTATCGTTCTACTAACTAGGAGAAACTGCTGACACTCTGGATGATACATTTTTCACCAGGATTCCAGTAATGGCTCCAGATCAACGTAACAAATCTTTATTTACAGTCAAACCCATAATAGTAGCAGCCGGAATTACCTGAACGTTCGGTGTCTCCAGTGTCAAGAACAGAGGGATATGGTCTGCATACTCAGTTAGACTGGAAGACAGTAGGAACAAAATTGATGAAAAGGCAGTTCAGCTTCCTTGCCAATGGAAACAAGTCATGGAGTAGTTGGGCAGTGACAGAGGATAACTGATAATAAGATAATTGGGAAATAGAGTTTAAATAATTCCCTAAACCAGGCCTGGGTGTGGTTTGTAGGTCTTAGTCTTTCTTCTTCTGAACTTGATGGACTATATCAGAGTAAAACCAAAGTGCAATCCTGCTGCTTAGAGATGATGCTGTGGGGGAAAATGAGGACACTGATGTCAAGCTTTGGACCAGCAGTGCGAGATAAAGCATGACTCAAGAGAACACACAGTTGTTGAAAAAGCAGATAGTGATAAATGTATTGTCAGTTGACTGGTAGTGAATAACTATGTTGTGGGATTTGCATTTGGGGGGGGAAATGGAATAAATATTTGATGTTATTAGGAGGGAAAAACAAGAACTAATATAGCAAGGCATGCATAATCAAAGTAGAAGCAAGACTTGGTAGAGGAAAGGTGCATAAAGTCATAAGAGCTGGAAGCAGACTTATAGCCGCTAGTCAGTTGAACCTCTAGGTCTGAAGTACTTCCAGTGACAAAGCTATAAGCACCCCTCTCCTCCTCCTGCAAGGATAATTTCTTAATATTCAGCTGAAATCTGCCTTACTAAATTTTATCCCAGATAACCCAATATTCCATGATGTCAGAGAACAGATGACAATCTCCTTTCATCCATCAGCCATACAAAAACTTATAAATGCATGTATTTACCCCTCTTCCTATGAAGGCAGATCATTCACCGGAGTCTTTTTTTTTTAGCCCATTGATCATTTACATCATTATTTTCTGAAACCCATTCAATTTATTTGAAACTTTCTTAAAATGTGAAGAATGGAAGTCTTCATGATCTGAAAGCTATTTTTCTATGAATGCAACCAAAAATTACATTTGCCTTTTTTGCGACCATTGTGAATACAGTTTCTCAGGATGGCAGATGTTCCATGTTTTTCTTGTGATAATTATAGCATTTGTGTGGGGAGGGGGGGGAATAAGGTGATACTGAATCTTAATTGAAATATACTGCAGTGTTTTACACTATACCCCACCACTCTTATGAAACTGATTAAGGTTGCAGTTCTGTGCTTACACAGAAGAAAACATCATAAAAGTAATAGCACTTGTCTTTTCAGTAATCACACGTCAAGAGAGTAACCGCTTAGAAAGAGCTGTGAAGCACTGTGAAGTGGTATATAAGTCTAAGTGCTAAGTGCTAAGTATATAGATAGATACCATCATAGATAATATGTGGATGTAACATGTTCCTCACTTTCATAAAATTATTTTGCCTGAACTTTGGACCCATATAATTTTATATAGATAATCCTACTAGCTCAGTCACTCCCTTCTCTTTCTAACAAAAGGCAGGTGCCACACCAGTGTGTATATGCAGTGGCATAAGCTCCTGAGGCTAGGGGAGTGTTGTGTATAACAATGGTTTTTTGTGAATGTAATAAATTTCAATGGCTAAGATGTGTTTCTATTTATGCAGCCAAGCTTAGTACTTGACTTTTGTTTCTTTTCAATCTAGTTGGATTCGAGGATAAATTCATCCTCGGTTAAGCTCTCGTTTCATTAATTTGACTTAGAGCTAATATTTTTCCTTGTGTCCATAAATACAACCAATATGGGACGGGTTTGAATTTGAAGTGTATAATTTTGTTGTGTACCTTTACATATTACAATACTGGCCTGCGTTACACTCTCTTTCCCATTATAAAATCTTGGCTAATTTGGTGCGGTGTGGAACTCCATGATAATTCAGGGCTTTTGATGGGTTAATCATGGCTAGTTATGCTTTGGAGCCATCATACACAAGGTCCTCTGAGATAGCTTGAACTGTATCCAAATTTTGTAGATGTCTGGGGAATACTGATCCAGGGATAAAGAAAAAGGTAGGTATTGTTGTTGTTTGAGATTGCTGGAATGCCTCATAATGGTTTCTATTTCGTTTTGATTTTAGAATGTATTAACTGCTTAGGTAATCATTCCTTTGCAATCTGAGAAATTACAAATGACAGGCCTTTGAAAACTAAGCCCTTCCCCGGAATTGCAAAGAGTTTCGAATTCAGATTTTGTTTCAAGCAATACCCATGTTGCAATCTTTATGGTCAGCTGCTCTTTGCTTCACCACCTCTTATCCTCTGAATATTCTGATACAGTCACGTGGCACCCTGGTTAATTGGCTGGCAGGCATCAACGGAGAGGTGGAAACTAGATGGCTTTTGGAAACTGTCTTGCTTTTAATGACTTTACAAAGTCATTAAATATTGTATATTTACCACAAGAGCTTCCTGGGATTTTGCATGGGAATAATCTGGGAAACAAGTAGGAACCTGGCCGAGTCAAATGTCATGAGTTTGCAAAGCCTGTCCTGTTGCCTTGTTTGAATTAAAACACCCTCCAAGATCATGTTATGGGTCCTGGCTCTTCATCCAGAATCCATGTCTGTTTCCCCAGACACGTGCAGCCCAACTTGGCTTTCAATACGCTGCAGTTCCAGCTCAGTGTGATGGCTCTGTTCCCTGTTGTGGTCCCACAGAGCAGAGTACAGTGTGTTCTGAAAAGGAGATGTTGCTGCTGAGGCTAGGGCTTAAGGCATGTCCGGAGTTTTATATGAAAGGTTGCTCTTGTGCCAATGCACGAGAATGAGATACCAAATAGTAACAACTGGGCTAATATATCAATGGGCAGTTGATATCATTCTGTCAAATGGGATGTCTTTTTTTATTTTTTTTGCAGAGCAATGCCTGCAGTCCATGAATTTTCATTGTTAGCATTTTCCTCCTTTTTTTTGTCCTCCTATTTTCCAATAAACTATCTTTACTATGCTTATTGTATTGGATGGCGATCTATAGTCCTTCTAAATGTATCACTAGTGCAACCTTCCCCAACCCAGGGCCCTGGGGTTCGACCAATTTCCAAAATTTTAAAGCAGCCAGTTTTAGCAGAGGCTTCTAATGTAAGGTTTCCATACAACTGATGTGCACATAAGCCTGTCATGGCCCCTTCGGAGCCTGAGTCCGCGGAGGAGGATGAGCCGGAGCTGGGGCCGATGGAAGTCATTGGCTTCGGAGGAATGCAGGGAGGAGCAGGATGAGGCAGCACCGGGTCCCTCGGGTTTGGGATGGCTTGCCAGCAGGGAAGAACGGGGGCAGGACAACTGAGAGGGGGGAAGAGAGGGCAGGCAGTGGAGATGAGGAGCTACGGAGCTCAGGCGATGAGCAAGGACCGCCCCCTCCTGATCCCCGAGCACGGAGAGTGGAGAGGAGGCGGGAACAGTGCAGGCTGACCCGACGACTCGGGAAGAGAGCACCCCGTCCGTCTTCACAAAGCACATCTGGGGACTGAGACTTAAGGAGACACTGTGAGGAGGGGCGTTTGTTGGGAGCAAATTCTGAATTCGTGGAGTTTGGTGTGCCATTGCCGACGTCTGGAGTTCACTGGACTTCTTGCCTTATAATTGCCTTGTTCCTTTGCTTCCTATACTCATTGCTTTGTTCCTTTGCTTCCTGGACTCATTGCTTTGTTCCTTTGCTTCCTGGACTCATTGCCTTGTTCCTTTGTTTCCTGGACTCATTGCCTTGTTCCTTTGCCTCGTGGGATTCCTTGACTTGTTCCTTTGCTTCATTGGACTCCTCGACTTGTTCCCTTGCCCCGCTGGACTTCTTGCCTTGAAGCTGTTGTGCTAACAGCGTTTTGCTGGACTACTCGCAGCCAGAGGCTGCAGGAGGTGTGTGTGTGTGTGTGTGTGTGTGTGTGAGTGTGAGTGCTTTGCTCCGGGACTTGCCATAAACATGGGAGCATTTGGGGGAAAGTTGGAGCAATAAAGGGGCGTTTTGAACTATCAGCTGACTGTGTTGCCTCCATGCCTTGCCCTGGGTCGTCACATAAGCCTGATAAGCCTGATGTCCTGCCAAGTTTCATTCAGAAGCAAGAACTGGCTCTTTTAAATACTACTGTATAGCATGGCCTCTTACACAAGTGATGGATAGTTGCTTAATAGGCGTGGCACTAACTTTGCTCTGAGTTTACACTTGTGGTTGTTTAAAACATTTAATGTTATTCCCCACAGTTTCCAAGATAATATAGCCTTGATACTTAAACCCATATCAAACATGGTAAAATTAAATTTTAAAAAGCTATAAAATATGTTAGCATATTTGAAATAGATGCATGATGCATGTTTTTTG
>QLTV01002925.1:3102182-3109682 GCA_003457575.1 Thermophis baileyi | reverse complement strand
ATTGAGATCCTTTTTAATATTATAAAATGCTTTATCTTCCTTATTCTTTTGAAGGGTTAAAGGAAAGAACAAGGGGGGGGAATGTGATAGAAAACCTGCAGACACCTGTGTTGCTTTCTTCCCCTATGTCAGCATGGCAGAGTTGCCAATAAAGCCGCAACCTTGAAACACGGGTAGGAGGAGAATGGGAGACTTGCCAGTAATTTTTCTAAGCAGCCTGCTCTTCCACCGACTGAGCCAAAGAGACAGATGATTCGATTAGGACTCCTGAGTCCTCTATACATTTATTTATTTATTTAGCTTATGGATTTACCTTCTGCCTAACAGATACTGGAAGTGGTACTCACAACACATTATACATAAATACAACTACAGGAAAAAAAATTAAAAAATGAACATCAGGGTTTTTTTTCCCCCACATTATCAAGACTATTAAAAGTCAGAAAGGGGAAAAAAATGAATCTTTTCATATACTTATCTGAAATGTGCTGAAGTCTGGCTTGGGTCAGTAAGATTAAGCAATCTGCCAAGATTGCAGTTCAAGTGAATAAAGGTTGGGTTAATTTCTTATTTATCTATTATGCATAGTTTTCAATGTTTTTCAAACATTTTGTATGGGATAAGTTACAAATACAGCAATAGATGATAGATATACGTATAAAGTATAGGCATAGATATTTGTATGAGATTTCAATCAGTGCTGCAGGAAACAGCTAAATAATAACATTTAAAATACCAGTATCTTTTTTCTAAGGGTGCAAATGAGGCAGTAGAGTGACTGACAAGGTACAGTACATTCCAGGATTTCTGGCAACATTTCAGAAAAAGAAGTATGGTGTAACTTCTCAGAAAAATTGGAATCCCAGAACATCTCACTGTTCTCATGAGAAATTTATATACAGGCCAGGAAGCCACAATATGTGGCATGATGAAACAGATTGGCTCCACGTTGGCACAGGGGTGTGACACTCTTTGGCACAGGGGTGTGACAGTCTTTGGCACAGGGGTGTGACACAGGGGTCTAAACTCTTATCTATTCAATGTATTACGGGCAGTTGGACTGGAAAAAGATGAATGTGGTTTTAAAATAGGAGGAAGAAATATTAATAACCTGCGTTCTGCTGATAGTACCCTGCTAGCCAAAAATGTAAAGGATCTGCAAGCCCTTATATTAAAAGTCAAAAAGCAAAGTGGAGAAATGGGACTGAAATTAAATAAAAGGATGACAACAGGTATGACAATCACCCTTAAATTTGGCAGTTAAGTTATTGAAGTGATGGATAGCTTCTGCCTTTTAGGATCAATCATCAAACAATAAAGGAGCACTTCAGAAATTCACTGCAGACGGTAGCACATGGTAGAATAGACATGAAGGCCTTGGAAAAGATATTCAAATGCCATGATGTGTCTATGCCTGCAGATATCAAAATTGTGCAAGACATGGTACTCCTTGAGACACTTTGTTGAAGCAGACTTTGAAGAAGCAGGATAGGATGATTAGTGACACCTTTGAACTTTGGTGTTGGAGAAGACTCCTGAGAATACTGTGGACAATCAAGAAAACTAATCAATGGATCATTGAACAAATCAATCCAGAGATCTCACTCAAAGCACAAATAAACAGCTGCTTATTATCCTACTTCAAGCACATTATGTGAAGATATTTCTCTCTGTAGAAGGTTTTAATCATGGGCCGGGGTGGATTCTAACTTACCTCGCTGCCGGTTCGCTTCCTCCCGTGCCACATGGCCGTGCCTTGTGGGCGCACGTGCGCCTCGTGGGCGCGCATGCGCAGTGCAAAAATATAAAAAAAAAATCAATTTTTTTTTAAAAAGCCGAAAACAAGATGGCGACGCATGCGCAGTGCTGGAAACTCGGCTTCTGCGCATGCACAGAAGAAAAATAAAATAAAAGAAAATAAAATAAAAATTAAAAAAAGATAGCGGTGCCCATGGACCGGCACCGACTGAACTGGATCCGTGACATCATCGTGACATCACCAGCGGGTCGCTACCAGTTCAGGCGAACCGGTCCGAACCGGGAGGAACCCACCTCTGTCATGGGCAAGGTGGAAGAAAAGAGGAGAAGAGGAGAAGCAGCAACAAGGTGGATTGACTCAGTTACAATGACAATCAGCACACTATTACAAGACCTGAGAGATCAGTTTAGGGCTAGGCCATCATGGGGAAAATCAACCTGGTCTCTAGGATTTAAAAACAACTTAATGGCATATAGTCAAAATACAAAACTGTTCCCAGCTACAAATAAGGGGGAAACAATGACATCCCTGTCTCTGCCAAATTGGAACCAAGACCTCTATTATCCTACCCTTATGAACCCAGTTGATTCTGAATTAGAGAGGCCTCCAATTGCAGATTGGGACTCTACATAGAATTATACAACGTGACAATTAAAAGTCACCTTGGAGGTCATCTAGTCTAATGCCCTGCCCAATGTAACAATCCATTTTTACAGCATTCCCAATAGAAGGCCTTCCAATCTCTGTTTAAATAATTCCAGTGAATTATTTATAAATACCGTAATTTATAGTCCACCACCTTCTAAAGCAATCTTTCATTGTTAAACAGCTTTCACCATTACGTAAGAATTTTTCATTGATGTCTAACTGAAATCTTCCTTAAAATGAAAACCCATTTTTTTCATGTAATAGAGTATAATTATATAGATATAATTAAAATTGTACCTGCATAGTAAAATGCAGTTCAGCAATGTCGCTTTTTGTGTTAGAATGTATAAACATTTTGCTAGGATTTGGTGTCATGACAAGTGAAGTTGATATTTCAGGGTATTTTATTTTTATTTTATTCCTTACATTTATGGAGCCGTCCATCGCACAAATGAGACTCAGGTGGTATGCAATATAAA
This sequence comes from Thermophis baileyi, assembly GCA_003457575.1. Taxonomy (NCBI): domain Eukaryota; kingdom Metazoa; phylum Chordata; class Lepidosauria; order Squamata; family Dipsadidae; genus Thermophis; species Thermophis baileyi. The sequence continues at coordinate 3,106,796 of QLTV01002925.1, read as the reverse complement.
AACCACATTCTACAATAAAAAACATAAATATTGTTAAAGATGACGAAAAGGGAGAATCTTCAATGTTCCAAACAATCTAGCAATCTGAACAATTCTCCATTGCCTTGAATATCAAGCCTGTTGACAAAGCTACTTTTTGAACAATTTCCAGAAGGTGGGAAGGAGGGGACAGTCTCACCTTGGGGGCAATGACATTCCACAGGGCAGGTGCCATGGCAGAAGAGGTCTTGCCAGGTGTAACTTTTTAATAGATAGATGGAATCTGCAGCATACCTCTTCTACTGGATGGCAGATGTAATCAGGAAGGAAGTCCCTCAAATAACCTGGCCCCATGCCATGAGGGGCTTTAACAGACAAAATTAGCACCCTGATTGGACCCAGAAACAAATTGCCAACCAATGCAGCTTATGAGCCGAGGGGTAACATGTGCCATTCTAGGATCGCACATAACTGCCTATGCTACTGCATTTTGCACTAGCTGAAGTTTATGAATACTCTTCAAGGGCAGCCCCATGTAGAGCAGATTACAGTAATCTGTTGAGGGGTTGACTAGAGCAGCATCTGCTGACTCAGGAGCATCTGGGGATAATAAGCCAGAGAACCATGAAAGTGGAAACCAATATCCATTATATAAGTACCAAAATGTTATATTTTAGTGTGTGTTCTGAAACTTTAGCAATTGAACCTTATCTGGTCTTAATAGTCTCTGTCTCTGTCTTTGATTTGAATCAAAATATGCTGTCTCTAATCTCTTGGAATTATTAAATTTATTAATATGCCCATCTCTTGGAATTATTAGTTTAAAAGTAATGTTTATGATAGAGCAGCCCTTGGTCTTAGACTGAGAATCCAGACAGCTGTTTGCAAGGCTGGTCATCACAAGTCTGTCATTAACGAAGACCAATACTCTTCCTTCTAAATTTACTGTTTTTAGTATGTATTTAGCGTGGAAGTTTACATCTGCTGCCCTTAAAGAATCTTAATAAGAAGGGTGGGCTGGGCTTATCTCCTACAGAATGTGCACACAACATACTGGAAAGCTATGTGAGCTATGTTTGCAGTGTGCAAAAAAAGGATCTCAAACTAAAAAATACAAATCAGATGTTTAGATTGGGGGCGGGGAAGAGAAAGAGCAGCATATGTTACCAAGGGTTGTGAAACAGCCCAAGGGAAGCAAATAAGTAAAAACAGCTTTGTTGCATAGTAACATCTGCAGCAAAACAAGTTACAGCCTGGTTGGCATCCGACAGGACAAGTTTCATTCTTGGCTGAAGAAAGAAAGTTGATGATAGATTTTAGAGAGCCAAGCAACTTCTTTGCATCCTTCAGATAATCTTTTTATGATTGTGTTATATCTGTGTTTTATACTGATTTATTTTCCAATTCAGATTATTAAGGGTGCTGTCTTCAAAATAGCAAATTAGGTTGTGCTTGTTTTCTTTTTTTCTTTTTACTCAGATCTGTTGTAAACTTCATATAAGGTAGCAGAATAGGCATAATTTTTTGGAGTAGTTCAGCATGGGACCTGCCAGGTGTTGCTAGGTCCTAGCTTCAATCAGATTCATCCAGTAGAGCCAACGATTTGGAAGCTAAGATCAACTCTGTCAAGGGGTTCACGCAGGGGTGGGTTCTAACTTACCTCGCTGCCGGTTCGCTTCCTCCCGCGCCATGTGGCCGCGCTTCATGGGCGCGTGCATGCTTCTCACGCGCGCATGCGCAGTGCCGAAAAATTAAAAAATTCCAAAAAAAAGCCAAAACCAAGATGGCGACGCATGCACAGTGCCAGAAACTCAGCTTCTGCGCATGCGCAGAAGAAAAAATAAATTAAACCCCCCCCCAAATTTCCCCCCCCAAAAAAATATCCCCCAAAAAAGATGGCGGCGCCCATGGACCGGCACCGACCGAACTGGCTCCGTGACATCACCAGCGGGTCGTTACCGGTTCGGGCAAACCGGTCCAAACTGGGAGGAACCCACCTCTGGGTTCATGTAGCTAATATTTTTCCCCAAATGAAGCCAATGTAAAGAAATAAGAAACTCCCTTCCGACAGTGGTCTATATCAGTATTTCTCAACCTTGGCCACTTGAAGATGTGTGGACTTCATCTCACAGAATTCCCCAGCCAGCCATGCTGGTGGAGAATTCTGGGAGTTGAAGTTCATACATCTTCAACTTGTCCTAGGTTGAGAAATATTGGTCTATATCTTTCTTCTATCTCTCTTCTTCACTGTTATTTTTTTCTTCAGCAAAACTTTTTCCTGTTAAATACTTATATACAACGCTATTACTAGATGAAAACCTCAATATTCTTAGGGTGGTAGGGAAGGCAGTTGTGTTATATAATCTTTGAGGGGCCGGAGGACTCCTTTATTTATTAAATTTATACCAATCATAATCAAAATAGATTCCTGCCTGTTTGGGCATGTCTAACATACACCTTGTGCACAATTTTTTTAATGTGATTTTATTAGATCTTACAAAGGGCTGCTTTTTATAAGAAGTGATTGGGGCAATTATGCTTCATCAAGAGTTTTAGAATGATACTAAACACTACATTTGTACAGGCACACTTTTATAACACTTCAGTCTGCAATAATATGGTAGTGACAGATAATACCTGCAATGAACATGATCTAATGATTAAAAATATTGGGAATATAAAAATACTTCCGATTTAAAGGGATGGGGGAGGGAAAATGCCTTTTCAGGTGTTTATATTTATTTTTGCCTCATCTACATAACCAGATCATGATTTTGCACATTACAATTAAGGACAGTTAGAGTGTATGAAGTAATTCATTCTTAGATACCTGTATGCTCTAATTGTGTAGCAAAATGTGGCCGAATATGCAATGTAACTCTTATATTTGTTATAGAACCCAGATGGGTCACTACTTTCAAAGCAGAGAATGATGTAGCAACAGGATATTAGGAAAACAATAACTGGGTGAAGGAGACGCTGATGGGTGCAACAGACCTTCTCAAGTGTGGAAATAAATATGAAGCTTCCTGAGCATGTCTCAAAATCATTGGCCCATGAAGTCAAATATTTTCATTGCTAATTGTCAGTGCCTTCCTTTGCAATGAATTCCTTCTCAGCCCTACCCAGAAACTCGGAAGCAATAGCCATGATGCTGCAGTAGGCAAAAATATACTCTTCTCCTGAACTCTGTCCTCTACAATAAGAGAAAAGGCTAAGGCAATCTGATTTGGAAGGGAGGGGTTGAGAGGAGTAAATTACACGATTAATTCAAGCTAGAAAGCAAAGCGTTATCTCACAAATCCAGATATCAAGGTAATGTCTTCTGCCCTTGGAGCTGTCCATGGTCTGCAAGGTCCTAGCTCTGATTCAGTGTCCACTACCTTCTGTCCTCTTGTAATCCATTTTCAGAAATCTGTTACTCCCATCTATTCATTCAGATCCAGTCCAGGCTCCAAATATATTGTCTACTACCTGTGTATCTCAAAAAGTCAAAATGATGCATATTAAAGCATTCTGCTGCTGCCCAAAATGATATTTTTGTTGCATGAAGAAGATAGATGATTGCGGGATCTCTTTAAATCAGAGAGATCTATTTTATGGGGTGAATCAGTGACAGAGGAACACTAGTTCTATTTCTATGTGCCTACTTCTGTACTACAAGAACAAGCAACAACTCCATGATGTTAAACATATCCTCTATCCAGAGATAGCAAAGGCTGAACCTGGCATATTTCAAAGAGATGCATCCATTTATTCCACAAAGTAAAGTAAAATTCAATTTAGTCCCTATTAAGAACTTTGTATGTGTGTGGGAAGGAGGGCTAAGGGTGGGCTTCACCCAATAGCATACCTGCCAAACAGGACTGTGTGAGAACAGTAGTGATGGCTTGCAATCCCCATTTAAAAGGGCTAGAGATGTATCCACCTGAAAAGTTGTCAGTAACATAAAATATATTGGACTATGGGGACTTGATGTGACCTATTCAATTCTCCCCTACCCTGGTTAGGGTAGAAGCACATGATGGGACATAGCTAGAGCATCCTCCATATGAAAAGCCTCCTAAGACTAGCCTTATATTAAACAGCTACCACAGGAATTATCTGAAAAAAACATCTGAATGGTTCATTTGAATGTTCCTCCTTAGAAATTCTCCCCCACCAAATTCCATTTTAGAAATTTGTCATCATGTAGCTGCCTCCAAGAGAAAAGATATAACCAGGTTGTGAAGTCCTAGGAACATGTCTTCCTCTAAATCAGGGAGTTTCAGTCTTTTTCAGGCTGTGCAACTTATTAGTTAAAAAAAAAATCCTGGAACTCTGAAAGGGGAACCTCCAGTGACAGAGTCTATAAAGAATAACTAATAGCTACTGTATAAGTCTCCTCAAAAAGTGAACTTTCTGACAGTTAACTGTGTCTGTTTTATTTCAACAAGCAACTAACCCCTTTCTGATTCCTCTCTACTAGAGAACTAGAAACTGAAGTTAATTCAACGATTTTACTTGAGAATGATCTCATTTATCCAATTCTTAAAGGAGAAAGAGTCTATCCGCTATGTATATAGAGGCCATTTTGGCCAGAATACTCATGCGTCCAGAATATGATTTATTAGTATGTATTAGTTAAAAAAAGGT
>QLTV01002925.1:3080027-3098617 GCA_003457575.1 Thermophis baileyi | reverse complement strand
TTGCCTTCCTTCAGAAAAAGTGTTTTGGGTCTCTGTTGCTTTTTCTTTTTTTTTTTTTTTTTGGCTCCTTACAGCAAAAGTGGCTCTCAGCCTAAGGGAGCTACAAATGAAGTCCAGGCCAGATAGGTGTTTTTTTTTGTCCAAGTCAGACTTGGAAGCCAGATGCACCAGTTTGAATGTCCCACTAAACCAGGGATCGGCAACATTTGAGGGACGTGGCCATAAGTAGACCTCTTGGAGAATCAGAAAAGGCTGACATCACAGGAAGGTGAGAAGAACCAGGTTGGTTTTTACAATTTGAGAAAATGTAAAGGGGAGGAATCTGAAGGGGAGGAGAGGGTCATTCTCCAAAATGGAGGCCGAAACAAGATAAACATTTGGTTCAATTTAGTTTCAGGGCATAAATGTACCTAACAATTGTCTCTTTTACCATATTAAAATTTACAAATTGGCAATAACTTTGAGAGGGCCTGTGGGAACCACACCTTCTGGCCTTGTTCAGAAATTTCTGCTGCCAGGGATGGAGCAGCACTGCAACATCACACTGTTCATTCACACTAATTATTTATTATTTATTAAATTTGTATGCCGCCCAACTCCCAAGGGACTCTAAGCTAGATATCTGAAGAATTTCAGTTTAGCTTGACATTCAAACACAGGCTAAGTATAAGTAGCTACTTTTCTGTGCCTTTGGTTCTTTGGGTTCCCAAAATTGTCAGTTTCTACAAAATGCTAAGTCCCCCACAGCACTGAGTCAAAGTTTACATTGGTCAAGATCATGCAAATTTATCCATGGTGACTTTAACTGATCTAGTGATTGATCTTGTGTGAATTTTACTACCTGAAGATTTTTCTGGAATGGCAGGAAAGCCAGGCTAGTTTCTAACAGAGTTTCTTAGGTGAGATGGCTGGGATACAATTGGAATGAATGAACGAATGAATGAACGAACGAACATACATACGAACGAACGAACGAACGAATGAACGAACGAACGAACGAACGAACGAATGAATGAATGAATGAATGAATGAATGAACAATGCATAAGGGTCCCCATCTGAAAGTTCTGTTGGTCCTTATGGGTTAACGGATTAGGAGAAACAAATAGCACATCTGATGCCTTATCACAAGCAAAGTCACTATAAGGATCCATGTCTTCTCAAACCACTTATGATGGAAATTGGCCTTTAGAACAGTCTTACAATATTTTTAAAAACATAAACTAACAATTGGGCTACAGTCTAACCCAACACTATAACACAAATGACAACTGTTTTTAATGGCAGTGTAAAGGAAGACACAATCTCCTACTCTTCAGCCTGCCTGTGCTCTAAGGCTGTCAAATTTAGAGCCACGCTGACTCAGTAGATAAAGCAAAAGGTTGGCATTTTTCAAAAACCTTTTCAAGCCACTCTGCCAAAAACACAATTTGGCACACCTGGTTGATTAGTTTGAGCTTTTCCTGTGGCACAGATATACATGTCATAATATCCTTGGGGACGCTTTGCAAAAGTGAAAGAGAATGGTTCTTAATACAAGATGCAGTAGTTTAGGGCAATATTCTCTGTCTCTCCCTCCCTCCCCCTCCCACCCCTCTTAATATTTTAATTAACATTTTATTTTTAACTGTTTTCCTATTTCATGTTTTACTTTATCTTTTGAAGTTTGTATTAATTTCAGGACAGTATTCTCAGCTTGCATTCTGGGAGTTTAAAACTGAGCGATGAAGTATTGTTTTTGATTAAACTCTTTAAGAAGCTCACTTCCTGAAATTGGAAAAAAATACTACTTAAAACAACTTTTGTTATTTTACACATCTACTCAGAAGTATAATTCAACAGGGCCTGAATTATAGTAGTATTTACTATAGGATTTAAATCTTTAAAGTTAAGAGAAAGAGATTTATTACATATTATATACATTCTCTCTCTCTCTCTCTCTCTCTCTCTCTCTCTCTCTCTCTCTCTCTCTCTCTCTCTCTCTCTCTCTCTCTCTCTCTCTCTCACACACACACACACACACACACACACACACACACACACACACACACACACACACACACACACACACACACACACACACACGAATCAAGTGTTTCTATTATAGCTCAAGCCCTATTAGCATTTCAAGACACCCAAAGTGGTAGAAGAGGAAATAAAGACAAATAATTGATCCGTTTATATATTCCTTTATTTTCTAATTCTTTGTTCTTTCCTCCTTTCAGTGTTTTTCATTCATTCATTCATTCATTCATTCATTCATTCATTCATTCATTTTCATTCACCTTCTGAGCAGGTAAATGGGTTTCTAATCTGTCCCTTTCTTCACCGCTTGAAGATACAGGCTGCTTTGCTACATAGCTATGTCACAGATTCTAGGAGTTTCATTACACGAAATCAACCAATTTCTTTTACAGGATATTCGGATGCATAAATTGATCTCAGTTCTACACTTGAAAAAATGCCTTCTTTAGCCTTTTAAAGAATAGCCTGCCTGTTCCTGAAAATATGCTATCCTGACTTTATTACATGTTCCATCAGTGGCAGAGATGTTACATTCTGGGTAAGGAGAAAGCCTTATTGAAAACTTCAGCCAGGTGTGGCTTCGATAACTTTTCCAGGTATTCCAACATGTAGCCAACTCCTGTTTATTTTAGAATGCTTCATAGTATAAACAGTAAGTCAATTCTTTTCCTGCTATGACCTGCCTCTTCCTTTCTTTTTGATTTTATTATATAAAGGAAAAGTCGAGGTGTCCAGGGAGCCTGCAAAATCAATGCGCAGGTCTGATAGAAATCTCAAAGCAATTAATAAACGGGCCTTCACTGATCATAGAGAAAGGTTCTAATGTAAGATTGTTATTACAATATTGTTGTTGTGATGATGGTGGTGATGGTGTGTGAAAGCTAATTCCCTTGGACAAATGCTAATATAAATCCCTCATTTGAACATATGTACACCCAATTTTCATTGAGGCGCTTGGATGTTGTTTTTACAGGTAATCGACTTACGACCATAATTGAGCCCAACATTTCTGTTGCTAAGCGAGACATTTGTCAAGTGAGTTTTGCCCCACTTTGCAACCTTTCTTCCCACAGTTGTTAAGTGAATCACTACAGTTGTTAAGTTAGTAACATGGGTGTTAAGCGAATCTGGCTTCCCCATTGACTTGGCTTGTCAGAAGGTCGCAAAAGCGGATCACATGACCCCCAAGACACTGCAACCATCACAAATATAAAGCCCAAGCGTCCAAATTTTGATCATGTGACCATGGGGATGCTGCAATAGTCATAAGTGTGATAAATGGTCATAAGTCACTTTTTTCAGTGCTGTTGTAACTTCATACGGTCACTAAACGAACTGTCATAAATCAAAGTCTATCTGTATTGTTTTACAGATAGTTCTTGACTTACGACCGGTCACTTAGTGACCATTTGAAGTTACAACAGACCTCCCCCAGGGTACTTGCGACCTGGATTCAAAGTGCCCGCCACCTCTGTTTGTAGTATCCCATGGTCACATGACAGGGATTTACGTTTTTCGATGACAACCAGGGTTTACATCCATAAGAGCCGAGGTGGCACAGTGGTTAGAGTGCAGTACTGCAGGCTACTTCAGCTGACTGCTAGCTGCAGTTCGGCAGTTCAAATCTCACCGGCTCAAGGTTGACTCAGCCTTCCATCCTTCCGAGATGGGTAAAATGAGGACCCAGATTGTTGGGGGCAATATGCTGACTCTGTGAACCGCTTAGAGAGGGCTGTAAAGCACTGTAAAGCGGTATATAAGTCTAAGTGCTATTGCTATTGCTATTGCTATTGTGAACAATGGGTTCGCTTAATGATTGTAGTGTTCACTTTATGACCATGGTGTTGTTTTATGACTGTGGTATTCATTTAACAACCATTGCAAAAAAGGTCATAAAATCAGCATGGTTACTTAATGACTATAATTCTGGGCTTGATATCAGTTGAGGCCTACCTGTAGGCCATATAGATGAGGTGATCAAAGAGCCTCAGAATCAATTGAACCCATAATTTAACAAATCAAACATACAGTATGTGGATTGAGTAGGACCCCCTAGTCCAGGATGTTTTTGTTTAGTAAAAGCTGAACATGATATTCTTTGGAGGGGTGGAGAAATCAGTGTTGCACCTTTGTTTCTTGAAATGCAGAAAGTTCAGATTGTTGAAGTCCTGCATGGCTTGAAGTCTAAAGCACTGCAGGTGTTCGTTCCCCAAGGTGAGCATACCTCAGTGTGAGCAGAAACAATAAATTCCAACGGGATTTCCAAATCTGTGAAACAAACACAGTGCAGTGTTGATGGGCCAGCTTACAAAGTCCTTATATAAATTCCTCTCCGTTATCTTGCAAAGGAGATATTCTAATGTTTACTTGAAATTAAACAGAAGGCCCGCCCCCTTTAGACCTTGCCCTTAAATTTTCAAGAAGCAGAGGGGGTGAGGAGTAATTGGGAACAGGGCCAATGGGCAGAACCTTGTGCTTCACAAAAACTACAGTTCCTGATCAGAACTTGATACAGGTAGTCCTCGACTTACAACAGTTTGCTTAGTGACCGTTCAAAGTTACAACGGCACCGGAAAAAAGGGACTTGTGACCATTTTTCACACTTGTGACCATTGCAGCATCCCCATGGTCACATGATTTACATTCAGATGCTTGACTACTGACCCACATTTATGACGGTTGCAATGACCCCGGGTCATGTGATCACCTTTTGTGACCTTCTGACAAGCAAAGTCAATGGGGAAGCCAGATTCACTTAACAATCAAGTTACCGATTTAACAACTGCAGTGATTCACTTAACAAATGTGGCAGGGAAAGTTGCAAAATGGGGTAAAACTCACTTAACAAATTTTTCACTTAGCAACAAAAAAATTGTGTTGCTCAATTGTGGTCATAATTTGAGGACTACCTGTATAGCGACAAAGAGCTGAAGCCCCTCCACACCAAGATAATTCGTATTTGTTTAAAAACAAACAAGCAGAAAAATATGCCAGTGTGAATTTTGAAAAAGGGAGCCCTTTCTTAAATTTTTTGACCCCCTCAGCTTCAACTGGGGTACTGTTGTAGTGGTAACTGTTTTTTCCACATTGTCCTCCATAGAAAAAAAAATAAGAGCTGTATAATTTGTACTCAGAAACTGAAGAGTGTTTCTACGTTCCTTCTGTTTTCAAATGTTAATTTTATTCCACCTACAGATTTGGAAGCAGTGGCTGTTTTAAGACACAGTGTGGGATTTTATTTGTACTTTTTAGAAGTCATGATGACTTGGTGGTAGATTTATATTGTCATTTTATAATAAACGGAGGGGCAAAATGTCATTTTTCTTTCTTCTTTATAGCATTGATTTATAGCAGAAAGCCTTCTTTTCTCTTGGCCCGTCCCATTTTTTCCCCTGCAGAAATTTCTTCACTATATGTCTTCTATTTATAGGACACCTTAATAATACCTGTTTAGAGTTCAAAGCCAAAGCCAAGTGTTGCCACCCAACATAGAAACAAACAGTGCTTCCAGGTTATAAGCTGCAGCCTTCAAGAATAAGCTTCTTTACAGTAAATTTCCTTTTCCCTTTAAGTAAGAAACTCTTCAATCACTGCTAGATAAACATTCTTTGCAAAATGTACTTTCTAAGATTTCTTGCATGTGTATTTTGTTTTCTTTTACCTTGTAGAAAAGATCTTTTAGCAATATCTAGCCAAGAGATTGATCCCTCACTGCTTTTGATTATCAAGTCAATGTGATCATTCAAAGCTATTATATCTATATGAGGAGGGAGGGAATGTAAAAGACATAGCTGGTGATATCTTTATTAGGGTCTTTTTTGCCACAGTTAAGCAATTCATTGCAGTTGTTAAATGAATTGTGCAATTGTTACGTGAATCTGGCTTACCACATTGACTTTACTTGACAGAAGCCAACTGGAAAGGTTACAAATGATGATCACATGGCCCTGGGATAATGCAACAGTCATACTTGGCATATGCATTGCCAAGAGCCCAGATTTTGATCACATGATCATGGGGATGCTGCAATGGTCATAAGTGTGAAAATCAGTCATAAATCACATTTTTCAGTGCTGCTGCAACTTTGAAAGGACACTAAACAAATGGTTGTAAGTCAAGGACTACCTGTAAATAATTCTAAATCAAAACACAGAAATTACTTTAAATAATGAAACATTATTTGTGGGATCCTTCCTATAGATTTAGCTGGGCACCGTTCTGAGATAGAATGCAAAAAGTAGATTCCATTTATCTTTTTTAACAATTTTTTTTTTAACATTTGCTTGAAGAAGAGTTCAAAAGTATGCCCAAGTTTTTGTGATTTGTTTGGGCCTAATAGAGAGAGCATCCAGCCATTGAAATTAGATTGTGATTCTTATTGTTATCAAGAGAACTACCACAAGAGAGCTTCTCCAAAGACACTTTTTTAGGCAGCTGTATATGAACCTCCATGTCTTCTAAACTTCTTAGCCCAAATTGGTGTGGTTTCTGATAACACCAGTTCTTGCAAAGGTAAACATAGTTAACTCAAATAGGTTATCTTCAGAAAACTCAGGCCTATTTCTCTATTCCTAAAGGCCTAAAGAGGACGATTCAAATTTCTTACAGCCAATTAATACTTAGAGAAAGCCATTCTTACAAAAAAAAATATGTCTATAAGTAGGAGTTGATGATTCATCGAGACACATCCTTGGAACAATTTTGCAACTGTTTTTCCATTTTTAATTATGTAGTCAATTTTGAACCTGCCAACATTCAGTCAAATACAGAGGGAAGAATGACATACCTTCCAGTTTCACTGTTTAAATATTTCTAGAACTTAATTTGAGATATGCTAGGAACTTCTTATTCCTATCTAGTTTGATTGGACAATCTAGAAAATAATAAGTTTTACTCTTACTGAAAGGTTAGGATGAGTATATGATTGTGGATTTTTCCACGCGCAGTCCTAACAATAGTCCAACCCATTTTCCCTATCCTGAGGCTTACAGATATATAATTTCAAGACAGCATGGTATTCGGGTTCCCTGAACTTTTCTCCTTTTACTAGTTTTATTTTCTTTAAGGTTTATGTTGGGAATCACTGCAAAAAAACCCTGCTAGTATTATAAGACCTCTGACAAAATCCATTGTAGCCTTATACCTAGAGTATAGTGTGAGGTTCTTAGCGTCAAATCTTGAAAAGGGATTTTATAGAGCTGGAAAAGTAAAACAATATATTTTATAGGTTAGACGTACCACTTCTACAAGTAAAAGAAAAAAAATCAACAGTACATATTTATATAGTTCTATATGGTGCTGAGAAACTAGATACGGAAAAAAAAACTGAAACCCAAGGCCATCCGGAGAAGCTGTATGTCGGAAATTCTAGACAAATAAAAAACGTTTTCACATAGCATTATACCGGTACTGTAGGTGTTCTACCATAGAATATATTCTCAAAGTCAGCAAAATGGCTGGCAATAAAGCTACTCTTGATTACTATTAAAGCTAGATGGTTGTTTTGTTTTTTCAGTATGGAAATCATGACACCTCTGGCTGAGAAAATATAGCAGAAATATGTTATGTCTTTGTTTTCCTTCATGGCTCTCAGAGATATAAGATGGACCATTATAGAAACAGCATGTTGATCTAAATTAACATTTGGTCTGGTTTAATTGGCTGTTCTATCCCATTATTTAAATACTCATCAGAGGCAATCCATCCATGTACAGCAAACCCCCAATTTAATGGGAAGACTTTGAATGCAAAGGACAAAATCCATCCATACACTATATCCATACAAAATCCTGCCTGCCATTCTATGCCAGTGTAAAATATACAAAATATGAATGAGTAAAGTCCCACTTCCATTTCATACATATGTAAAAAGTATTTCAAAAAATCCCAGTGCAACACAGGAAAAATCCCACTCAGATTTCAGAGGCACTACTTCCATCCTTTTGTCTGTTAAATGAGGACATATTGTATATAAGAATATAGATATTCTAAATACCTTGCTTAATGACCATATTTGGGACAGGCAACACCATTGCTAAGCGACACAGTCATTAAGACAACAAGCAACTGTAATGGACTTACAACCTCACTTCTGCCATGGCATGACCATAACTTACTACGGTATTTCACTGTCAACTTCTCCATTGATCCTGCTTGTCAGAAGCCCTGTGAAACATGTTGTGACTATCAAACACATCCAGGTTGTGAAGCACATGAATTTTAGTCACATGATTGCAAGAATACTGTGAAAGTCATAAGTGCAAGGATAAATTGTAACTTTTTCAGCACTATCATAACTTTGAATTGTCACTAAACAAGGCACTCATCAAGTGAGGACTACTTGTAGTAGTAAACTCATTCCTCTGACTAGTGAAATGCTTCAGGTGACAGCAACTTTGATTTCCTTGATGATAATTACTGGAGATATACTGGCATTTAGTAAATTAACATTTATGTACAAACATGTTAAAGTGACAATATGGTAAGGATCTTTGAGTGACTGATTTAATCCAAGCAAGCTCTCTAATGTGTTTTCTCTCTAGACTCTCCCTAGGTTCACGAATTGCACCAAGCTGTAATTTAACTTATTTGTTTTTAGTTTAGTGTGAACCCAACCATTGTGGTTTGGGCTTAATGTGATGCGACTAGCTAGTGTTCCATTTGATCTCTGTAATGTTTATAATCCCAACCTACATATAAATTTGCTGGCCTTTCAAAACAACAATCCCCCCCTCCCTACTTCAGAGAATGCTCAGATGGTTTGAAATCCTTCCCAGTCTCTGTTCTTCAACTAAGAAACCTTAATTTACCATAGGGATGGATTAAAGATTATGTATCCCTCCTCAAAGCAAAATGAACCCTTTTCAGAGGCTGTTTTTCTACAGCATGCTTTCCCATGGTTTACTTAACCCCAATAGCCTGAGGCAGCCTGATTGCCTGATTCACACAACAAACTGAGCCAATCCAATATTAGCTTAATGTGTTGTCTCATTTCTGCCAAGAGTTTTTCTTTTTCCCCTGTGCTTTGATAGGGATTCTCCTCTTTCAGAAACTTTCTGTCTCCTGTACTGTAAAGCCTCCTCCTTATCTTTCTGTTCCTCAGCTGTTCTGGGCTTCCTTCCAAACAGCTGTCATAGGCCAGGATCTAAACTGCATTGTTCTATTTATCTAGCTCACCACAGAATTAAATACATAGGATGCAACTTAATATCCTTTAAAAAAATGTTTTATAAAGTCACTCTTACAGATTGTTGTAGGTGAGGACCACAACAAACAGGGAGGAAAATTTTCCTTCTTTATGATTTCAACGCAGAGCCTCTTTTTCACCATTAGAGTTCAGGGGAAAAGCAAGCTTCTACTGACTTCAAAGAGAGCTTGTTTGTTTTGCTTAGATTTTAAGGGCCATGTGGATGAGAAAAACCTTTAAAAATGAACATCATGGCATGGCACATGGGGTTAGGCATATATCTGAGATAAAAAGGCATGTACAGCCAATTATGGTTCATTAAAAAACACACAATTGAACACAACACAGATTCATATGAAGCAAGATATTTAGCACAGAGGGGAAAGCTCTTACGTTTGTTTTATTTCGGGTGTACATTAGCTATTTAGAAAACTTATGGAGAATGTGTTTGTGTGGCATAGCTAAGTTAGTCTTCTGCCATTTTAGGGTAAATATTCATCACTTTAAACCCGTGGCAGGCAACCAGACATGTGCCAGACATGACATGTGCCATTTTTCAAAAAAAAAAAAAAAAAAAAAACAACCACAGCCATTGCAACATTGGAGATGATTTAAAGATAGCATTAGATAGTATAACTTTAAATAGAATATTAATTAAATTCTGGAAAATGTAAAAACAAAGGCACAACAATTAAGGGGAGCCTTGAAAGTGAAGACCAATAGTGAAAACAGTTCTTTCTCATGATACTCTGATTTGATCATGGAAACCATGGCATCACTGTACTTGCATATTCTTTGGCATAAGAGTTTACTATTTACTATTTACTATTTATTTGTCAAACATGTACAAGATAGCAGGTATAGGTATAATCATAAACATAATCAAAGTGAATACAGATAGATGAAGACAATAGACAGTAGGACAGGGACGGTAGGCACGCTGGTGCGCTTATGCACGCCCCTTACAGACCTCTTAGGAATGGGGTGAGGTCGACAGTAGACAGTCTAAGGTTAAAGTTTTTTGGGTTTGGGGAAGAAACCACAGAGTCAGGTAGTGAATTCCAGGCATTGATCACTCTGTTGCTGAAGTCGTATTTTATGCAGTCGAGTTTGGAGCGGTTTACATTAAGTTTGTATCTATTGTGTGCTCGTGTATTGTTGTGGTTGAAGCTGAAGTAGTCATTGACAGGTAGGACATTGTGGCAGATAATTTTATGAACTACATTTAGATCGGTTCTAAGGCGACGTAGTTCTAAGTTGTCTAAGCCCAAAATTTCAAGTCTTGTGGAATAAGGTATTCTGTTGCAAGTGGAGGAGTGGAGTTTAGGCAACTTTAAATTAGGGGTCCTTCACTCAGCTTGTTTGCTAATGAGACAACACACTTAATTGAATTAAATACGTTACTCAGCCAAATATGATTAGACACATAAGGAATTTGTCTCCAGTGCAGAAGCTCTCGGTGTACATGCAAAGAAACAGAATGATGATATTATTACCAATAAGAGGGGGGAGTAAAGGCAATAATAAGGTTAAATAATACTACTACAGCCATACTGCTTGGGTAAATTCACATGGACATAAACATTTGATCAAATGTTTATGATTTGCAGTTGCAAAGTAAACACTGAGCATTTCCAAGTTGTCTGGTTAATTTGGACAGTGGATGGGAAACAAATAAATATTGGGCAATTATTATTTCCACAACACTGGCAAGTGCGTCCCTTCCTTCCATTATTTACTCTACCCAAAGTATTAGGGGAAGAAAACAGCAATGGCGCAATCAGGCTTGGAGCCATCAAGTGCTAGAATTTGAGGACAGAAATATCTTCACCTGCCTCTTTTCACTTCTGGATGTTGATAAGGAAGCAGTTGGAATGATCAGAAAGAGGATATTCCTAGAGAAGCCTTGTTTTTTTTGGAGGGGGGAACTGCTATAGCAACTGTCTTTGTACTAAAGTAAAGTAGAGAAGGGTGGGTGAGAGGTTAGTTCTATCCAAAGTAACCCTAGACCTTTGGGGTTAAAATAAATCCTGACTCCAAAGCTGATTGGATATGGCTGTTCTCATGAAGTACGATTCTACCCAGGACCCAATTAAGCATGGCATGTAATCAGTAAGTTCTTTTTTTTTTAATTTTCTTTATTGATTTTCCATTTTAAACATCATAATGCTTTTACACAGATCTACACCCATTTTCGTACATTGTTATTCATTTTGTACAATTTATACATTATTTATTCATATTTATACAATCTTACGTCCTCGTCCCACATTGTCTCTCAGACTTTCCTTTTTTTTTCTTGGTCCAATCATACCATTTTGTCCATACTTCGTAATATTCCGAATCATTTTGTCCTTTCAGTTAGATAGTTCTCCTCAGTGCATAAGCTTACCATCGTGCCTACTGTCCCTGTCCTACTGTCCCCATTTACTTATACTCATTCCTTGTTCATATCCATGTTTACACTTATACCTGTTATCTAGTACAAATTAAATAAATAAATAAATAAAATAAATCTCTCATAGGAACGTGCAGCTTTCCAAAAGTTGCTGAATGCCAACTCCCCCTCTAGCTCTAGCCATTGGAGCTAATGGTGAAGGGGGCTGGGAGTTATACTTCAGAAACCTCTGAAAGGCTACTGATGCCCCATGCTTCAGCTTGCATACCTTGCAATGAATGAATGAATGGTGACCTGGACTATGCCTATGTCATCAGTCCAGATGGGTTGTTTTTGTGCTATCTCCTTTTAATGTTCATGTCATGCCAGGTAATTCTGGATCCTGCTCTCCCTTCATGTGTCGGGGGGGGGGAGGAATCTTGCTGTGCTTTATTTTCTGACTTGGAAGCTTGCTTCCTGCAGTTCTTGAATCGTGGGAGCATTGTAGCCATCCGTGAGTCACCAAAGAAAAGTGAAATGTCAAAGTTGAAGCAAAGTTTATCGGCTGGACCCAAACACTGCCAATACGCCTAGCAACAGCTTTTCCTCATTTCTGTATGCTGGGCAGAGTGCTTGATTTGATTTTAGAGAGAACAGAGAAAATCTGCAGCCAACTCCCAAATGCCAAATGAGCTTTTTGGATTGCACTAATGTGGCTTTTAATACAAATATATCAAAGGACAAGTGGATACTTTGGTCACAGAGTACTAGATCCACAGCAAAGGAGCGACCAGGTCACAACATCACCTGTTTATCAGGATGACCTTTTATTTTCCAAGAGCCGGATTGCCTGAATATACTGTACAACAATGGGAATCTTAAATCACTTTCAGGACTGCTAAAAGTGACAACACTCCACAGTAAATCTTAAATTAACAAAAACAGGAAGCTGTCAAATCAAGCAGTAAATGCAACACTGGATTTCAGTGTCCCAGTGTTCAAATGCCCACTGGGTTCCAGTTTACTAAGCTTGTTTAGGCAATGGGAGGGATCTCAGGGTCACACTCACAAAACAGGGACTTTATCTTTCCCAGGATTTCATTAGTCTTGTTTAGGTCAGTCTCCCCTCTTAAAAAGAAAACCTTGCCAAAAGTTGAATTGTTAAGTTCCTTGGAATATTAGCTAGCTGCTGTAGCACACAGCAGTATTAGATCTGTAAAAATATAGTTCAAAGTTTTCTGCCTTCATTTTTAAAAATACTTCTATGTATGTACATATGTTCAACCTTAGCATGAAGTAGAACAGGGATGGGTTCCTCTCGGTTCAGACCAGTTCGCCCGAACTGGTAGCAACCCGCTGGTGACATCACGATGACATCACTGAACCGGATCGGTCGGTGCCAGTCCGTGGGGGCCGCCATCTTTTTTTTGATTTTTTTTTTTGCATTTATTTTTTATTTTTCCTTCTGAGCATGCACAGAAGCCGACTTCCGGCACTGTGCATGTGGTCGCCATCTTTTTTTCGGCTTTGTTTTTTTGGGGTGGGGATTTTTTGTTACTGTGCATGCGCGCGCAAAGCACGTGCGTGCCCACGAGGTGCGCCCACGAGGCGCGGGAGGGAGCGAACTGGCAGCGAGGTAAGTTGGAACCCACCCCTGAAGTAGAAGTATGCAATATACTTAAATATGATTACCAGTAGGCCTGAGCGTATTTGTTCATTCTTTCTGCAAAAAGATGGTTGGAGAATATGAAAGGCTAGAATTACTCTGAAAATTTTACTACTGAACCAAAATTTTAGAAGACCTTTTCCAAAGACCATTTGTTTTTCTTTTTTTCAACTCCTAGAAAATGAGGCAACTTAGCCAGTTTTTTCTCTTTATATTCTCTACTGTTTCTCTTCCACGTCTTAACATTAAACTAAACCAGGAGCATTATGAAAGATATAAAAATGTTCTAATTAGTTGTTGAGGGTTAAAAGGCATTGATAAGATCTACTATGAATCTAGCCGAAGAAAATCATGTTTCTTAGTTCAGTGAAAATTACTGAACTAATTCAATGGGCTATTCAATGAATTTTTATATTTTGCATTTTGATTTAGATATTTGAAAGTGAGGAAGTTTTAAAAATGAGCAAGAATTGAAGCAAGGTATTTCCCCACTTCAAATCATGCACAAGAATTTGAATTTGTTTATGTGATATAGTGGTTAAAAATAAAATTCATACCCCTTTGTACAATATGTGGTCACTCACTGTCTCTCACCCAAATCTACCCCAATCAGATTGTTGTAAATTATGAAAAAGTATGTGTGTGTATGACAGGAAAGTTAACATATACTTGTAAGAAATAAACTTTGTGAAGAGCAATCGCTTTCCTTCCTGCAAATTAAGCTATTTTCTAATTAGGACATTCTTCTTTCATACTTGCTAGGGGTGAAAGAAAGACAGAACAGAAAAGGTGGCATTTAGCAAGTGAGATGCACACATTGAAAAATGAGAGTTACATATGTTTGTCCAGTGACTGACACACAAGTCTTGCTTTATGTAATTCACATTTCCCTGCAAAAAAGAAAAGTCATAAAACAGAATCAAGCTCCAAAAAGTTTTCAACAGCTGCAAAAATTGTTCTTCTAAACTGGAATTGGAACGACCCTGGCTTGAAGTGATCCACTTGGATCTATTCCATGCTGGTGTCTTACTGATATTCTCAAGTAGGGCTGTGCTCTAGAAACAGACAAAGTCCAAAGTCCAGAGCATCCTGGGATAATACAGAACAGATTGTCATGTACACAACAGAGCGGATGGGTCTAACTCGGTTCTAATTCAAAAACTTTATCTGATTCTGATCTATGATTTGGGAGCTTTGACACATTCTAAGTGTGAAGATTCTCAAATTATGACAAGAGAAAAATAAAGAGCGCCCTTTCTCCAACTCATATATCAAGATGGGAGAAGCAATCCCAAGAAGGAAGATGCCTAACTATATCTTAAACATTCTCGACAGGATTATCTGGGGAAGATTGCATTCAACAGCAATCATTCTCAAAGGAAAGAAGACATATGTCTGAAAAAGATTTATTTTTTAATTCTACAGGAAGAATCCTTCCAGTGAGATCATAGCTCAAGTTTTCTCAGTTGCACTTCAGAACCCAACATTAGCTAGATCAAGCTTCTACTTAACTCGGGTGTCTCCAACCTTGGCAACTTTTAAGACTTGTGGACTTCAATTCCCAGAATTCCTCAGCCAGCAGAGAAACATCTTGCTGTCTATTGCTCAGAAGTGAAGCCAAGAGGTTCCAAATGCTGTGAGATAGATAGCTTAGATAGATAGATAGATAGATAGATAGATAGATAGATAGATAGATAGATGGATGATAGATAGATAGATAGATAGATAGATAGATAGATAGATAGATAGATAGATAGATAGATAGATAGATAGATAGATAGATAGATAGATAGATAGATAGACAGACTGATTGATTCTTGGCTTCATTTCTGAGCAATAGAGAGCAAGATGTTACTGTGCTGTTGCACTGTTGGCTGAGGAATTCTGGGAGTTGAAGTCCACAAGTCTTAAAAGTTGCCAAGGTTGGAGAGCCCTGAGTTAATGAGAAACTTGATCTAGCTAGCTAATGTTGGGTTCTGAAGTGCAACTGAGAAAACTTGAGCTATGATCTCACTGGAAGGATTCTTCCTGTAGAATTAAAAAATAAATATTTTTCAGACATATGTCTTCTTTCCTTTGAGAATGATTGCTGTTGAATGCAATCTTCCCCAGATAATCCTGTCGTATCTATCTATCTATCTATCTATCTATCTATCTATCTATCTATCTATCTATCTATCTATCTATCTATCTATCTACCTACCTACCTACCTACCTACCTACCTACCTACCTACCTACCTACCTGTCTTAGTCCACAGGTCGTAAAAGTTGTCACAGATGCCCAGCCTTGGTATAGGGTCTCCTGCTTGAGCAGGGATTGGAGTAGATGCCCTCCAAGGTGCCTTCCAACTCTGATATTCTGAAGGCCAGCCGTTTATGCTTTCCAGGGCCAAGCAGATTTCAGTCCTACTCAGTCAGCTCTGCCGGGAAGACCGCCTAAGTCAGAAATAACTCGCCAGTCTAACAATTGAGTCTAACAATTAAGCGCCTTTCGTGGCTTCCTCGGATTGCCTGCGGGCGAGCTAATAGAGCAGCCCCAGATGGGAACGCCAGCGCCGCCGTGCTCGTCTGGCCGAGATCGGAATAGGAGATGAAGCGGCTCTGAGCAAGTACCGGGATCTTTCCCTGAGGCGGGAAAGACACCTAACCAAGGATCCAGCCTCCAAACAGCGTATGCGTGTCCCTCTTCCGTCTCCTTTTGCGTTTTGTCATGCTTGTCGACTCGTGTTTATATCCAGGCTGAACACTTCCCCCTAACTGTTTTGTTTTCCCACCCCGGAGTTTTCTTCTTTCCGAAAGAACTACACAAGTCCCCTACTCCCTCTTTTTTTTTTTCTTGCAGTAACCGAGCTGCATTCATTAACTGTCTTATTTAAAATGAAAGCACGGTTAACATTTCCATAAGGGCGCCGCTTTTCTTACTACGTTTGTCAATGGCCTTCATAATGAGAGACCGCCCATTTAAGGGAGTTTGAAATACTTTGCTTTTCGATGACTATTTTCCCCTCCTCTAAAGCTATGTTACTTTTTTTTTTTCAGCAGGAAGGGATGGAAATCCCCTAATTTTCCCAGGCAGTTTCACACATCACAATTTTTCCAGTGCCTTCTGGTTTGTTTTATTATTCCAGAGCACTTGAAATAAATACCATTATTTTTTATTGTATTTATATGCAATCTTTAAAAAAAAACAGTTTAGATAATAGCCCCCCCCCCTTCTACAGCCTGTTTTAGCAAAGCTAACCCAAAAATATTCTGGCTGCTTTGATAATTACTGTCATTTGAATTCAGAAATAATCCTTTTGTAGTTACACAAAGAGCAGAATCTATGTAGTTAATGTTTTAATAACATATGGCAAATCTCCATTCTGTGTTACTCAGCAGTTTTAAACAAAATTAATGCCATTTACACCTAACATTAAATCAGGATATATAACCCTTATTTGTTGATCAAGCCATACAACTTACAACCATAATTGAGCCCAAAATTGCTAAGTGAGACATTTGTTAAGTGATTTTGCCCCATTTTATGACCTTTCTTGACACAGTTGTTAAGTGAATCACTTGCAGTTGTTAAGTTAGTAGCACGGTTGTTAAGTGAATCTGGTTTCCCCTTTGATTTTGCTTCTCAGAAGGTCCCAAAAGGTGATCACATGACCCAGGGACACTGCAACCGTCATAAACATGAGTCAGTTGCCAAGCATCCAATTTTGATCACATGATCTTAGGGATGCTTTTTTTCAATGACTTAACTTTGAAACAGTCACTAAATGAACTGTTGTAAGTCAAGGGCTAGCTGTAATTTCTTCACAAATGGTAGGATGTAATGGGCATGATGAATGATGAAGTGAAGTTTACACATGCTAACCAGAAACAGATTAAAAGTCTGTAGAGATTCTCAGGATTGCCAACATGATTGCCAACGTCCGATGACGGATATGGCACAAGAAGAAGAAGAAAAAGAGATTCTCAGTCATCCAGGTCATGGTTGTCCCAAAGGTGCTTTTTCAGGAGGCAACTGGACTTTCTTGTTTTTTTCTTTTCTTTTTGTTTTTCTTTTGTTTTTCAAAAGAAAAAAACAAGAAAGTCCAGTTTGTTATATATTGAATATATATAGTTGTGTTAAGCCCAGCTAAAGTGAAACTAACCTTTAGATGACCCTAACTGTTAACTTCACCCTGCTAAAGTGAAACAAATCCTTTAAATGACCCTAACTGTTAACTTCAACTGTTTTGGAGGGAAACAGAACATTCATATTTGGGCGGGCTCATTCTAGTATTATGATTGGTTAAGGCCCTGTGGGTCCAGAGTATAAATTACAGGGATTTGCCTGTTGTTCCTCAGTTCAGTTTGAGTCAATAAATGCTGTTGTATCTATGCTGGTCTGTTCTTGCCTGTTGCAGCCCACTACACAATACAGTTGCCTCCTGAAAAAGCACCTTTGGGACAGAAACAGATTAGTATGGTTTAGAGCAGTGTTCAACCTTAGCAACTTTCAAACATGTGGACTTCAGCTCCCAGAGTGCTCCAGCATGCTGGCTGAGGAATTTTGGGAGTTGAAGTTCATACATCTCAAAGTTGCCAAAGTTCAGAAACACTGGTCTAGAATAAGCTCATTTAGATGCAAGAATGCAGCACAGTTGGCACAGTTGGTTCTAATATGCATTCTCTTCTTAAATGGCACTGCATTTCAGTGCAGGGTTGGGTTTCAACCCAGGCTTATCTCTGTTGCAATCTCATGAGAAATGAATACCAGAAGACTACAACAGGATTACAACAGATCTTCAGTTTCAGAATTTTCTCAGGTTGCCATTTAGAAGATATTAACCAGGTTTAACTGATAAAGCCCAGTCACCAGTTGTCTGTAGGCACAGAAGTGGTTCTACAAAATTTATTTATTTATTTATTTATTTATTTATTTATAAAATTTATATGCCGCCCAACTCCCGAAGGACTCTGGGCGGCTTACATCATAAAAAATAAAACATATAAAAACAATTTAAAAAAGAAAGGGGAAAAAAAAACCCAACTATATTTAAAATAAAACATTCACACAACAATGCATGGGCCAATCAGAACAACTATTGACCCCAGGCCTGCCGGAAAAGCCAGGTCTTAAGGGCTTTCCGGAAGGCCAGTAAGGTGGGGGGAAACNGCCAGGTCTTAACGGCTTTACGGAAGGCCAGTAAGGTGGGGGTAGTACGGATCTCGGGGGGAAGTTGGTTCCACAGAGTCGGAGCGGCTACAGAGAAGGCCTTCCCCCACGGTCCCGCCAGCCGGCACTGTCTGGCCGACGGGACCTGAAGAAGGCCAACCCTGTGCGACCTCACTGGTCGATG
>QLTV01002925.1:3037775-3052824 GCA_003457575.1 Thermophis baileyi | reverse complement strand
CTAAAAAAAAAAAAAATGAAGATTGGAGACTGGATGAAAATTGTCTAACATTGTTGGGTCTAAGGTTGGCATCTTGACAAGGCATGCAGTATCACCCGTTCCCACAAAGAGGCATTAATCACCCTTGGAGTAATCTCCTGGGAGGCCTTACCCAATCAGGAGGGACCTGGGTCCAGAATACTGGTTGTCGAACTTACAGCCACAGAGATGCTGTCCAGTTCCTCAAGAGTAACCTGCTCAAAGTCTTCCCAGATAATCAGGCTCAGTGGTGTCTCCATCATCTCCAAAGGATCTGCCCAGCTAGTGTCCCACTCCAAGGAAAACTGAGCACCTTTAACTGACAGATGGAATATTCTTCCCAGCAACCCTGAAAGGTGTCCCATACCACCCCCTTACCCGGGAGAGACCTATAGAGCTGCTGGTTGACTCTCTACAATTACACTTACACTTTCCCATTCCTAGAAGGTCTGTCCTAATATAGCCTCGTATTTCTGCTCAGTTGGCCTCACTCATCCTCTTCTTCGAGCAGCGCTCTAGGTCGGGGGTCCCCAACCCCCAGTCTGTGGACCAGCACTGGTCCATGGCATGCCAGAAACTGAGCCACACAAACAAGTAGTCCCATCCATGGGATGCATGCAGCATCTGAATCCATGTCCCCTATGGAACGCGGAAAAACCTCACTCGACAGAACTGGTCTGGTGCCCAAAAGGTTGGGGGACATCTCTAATATCTCTAAAGTTTATAGCACTATACCGTGTTTCCCCGAAAATAAGACAGGGGCTTATATTTTTTTGACCCCCGAAATATGGCCTCGGCCTTATTATCGGGGGGGGGGCTTATTATTTTGGGGGTGCAGTAGTCGGCGAGCGTGGGACTGCATGTCCCATCGCCGCTGCCTCCCCTCCCTGCTGCCACCGCCTTGTGGAGCAGGACTCTGCAAGGCTTGTTGTGCCGTTGCATGCAGTTCATGCATGCAACGGCAGAAGCCTTGCAGAGTCCTGCTCCACGAGGCGGTGGGCCAGCCGCTCGGCCGGCGCCAAGAACAGGGAGGGGAGGCGGCGGCGATGGGACATGCAGTCCCACGCTCGCCGCCTACTGCACCCCCAAAATAATAAGCCCCCCCCCCGATAATAAGGCCGAGGCCATATTTCGGGGGTCAAAAAAATATAAGCCCCTGTCTTATTTTCGGGGAAACACGGTATTAAATGTGTTGCTGAAAATGGTTACAGTCTCATATCAGGACATTCAGTCAAAAGATCTATTATGTATAATAGCAGATATAAGGTGCTTTATTCAAATGATGGAGACTACAAAGCAGTGCTCACAGATTAAAAAATAACCCAAGTCCACAACAGAGAAAAAATAGCGTTCATTATACTTAACTGATACACAAATCTATGCAGCAGGCTATCTATATGGCTGCTGAGAAATTGGAACAACTATAATACAGGTAATCCTCGACTTACAACAGTTCATTTAGTGACCGTTCGAAGTTACAATTGCATTGAAAAAAGTGACTTATGACCATTTTTCACACTTATGACTGTTGCAGCATTCCCATGGTCATGTTGTGGCTTGCCCCCGTCCCGTGCAGCTGCTCATGGATCCGGAAGAACAAGAAAGGACCATTTTTGCTGGAAACAACGGATGTCTTTACCGGGCTTCTGATTCTTCTGTCGGTGCTATCAGTTGAACGAACTCCAATCCGGGCTCTCGGCCAATTCCAGCAATTTGAGGCAATTAAGGTCTTCATAATCTGTTTGTTTTGTTTTGTCTTTGAACTCCCGGCCAAAGTGTTTGTGAATGTTAACAAGCACTTTGGGGAGAAACTCTGAACTTGAATGATCACTAAGCCTTGATTAGTGATAAAACCTACTTTAATTTGGACAAGTGTGTGTGTGTGTCGTTTCTGGGGGTTTGCTACGCTGGGTCACAACAGGTCAGATGTTTTACATTCAGATGCTTGACAACTGGTTCATATTTATGACGGTTGCAGTCAGGGGTGAAATGCTCCCGTTTCGCTCTTACCTGTCGGTCGCCGTAGAGCCGGTCGCCAAGGTAGTGCGAGGTGCTGCCCACCCGCCCGGACGCCACCATTTGAGTTCTTTTACCCTCTGTGAATGCACAGAACGCTTTGCGCATGAGCAGAGGGTAAAAAAACCCAAATGGCGGCGTACAGGCAGGTGGGCGTCGCGTCATGCTACCTTGGCGACCAGCTCTACGGCGACCGACAGGTAAGAGCGAACCGGGAGCATTTCACCCCTGGTTGCAGTGTCCTGGGGTCATGTGATAATCTTTTACGACCTTCTGACAAGCAAAGTCAATGTGGAAGCCCGATTCACTTAACAACCGTGTTACTAATTTAACAACTGCAGTGATTCACTTAACAAATGTGGCAAGAAAAGTCGTAAAAGGGAGCAAAACATGCAACAAATTTATCACTTAGCAACATAAATTCTGGGCTCAATTGTGGTCGTAAGTTAAGGACTACCTGTAGATTAGCTTTAGAATTGTTGCCCCATCTTACCTCTTCCAAATCTGCAGTGGAAGTGAAATTCAAGGTATTGGTTTCACTTCAGGAGTTCAGACAAATGAACAAGGTCAGAGAGGTCTGGCCAGTGATTTAGAAACAAAGTCCATGGAAGAGAGGGTAAAGGAGTTGGTTGGGTTTAACCCTGGGAAAAGAAGAGCGAATGGGACTATGATAGTGCTCTTCAAATATTTGAAAGGATGTTGTGAGGGAGGTGAAGACTTTTCTCTCATTCCAGAGTGCAGACATGTAATACAGGTAGTCCTCGACGTGCAACAGTTCATTTAGTGACCGTTCAAAGTTACAATGATACTGAAAAAAGTTACTTATGACCAATTTTTCACACTTATAACCATTGCAGCATTCCCATGGCAACGTGATTTACATTCAGATGCTTGACAACTGGTTCATATTTATGATGGTTGCAGTGTCCCGTGGTCATATGACCAGAGGTGGGATTCACATAGGTTCCCTACCGGTTCGCCGAGCACCGACAATGTGAGCGCATGCGCATGCACGCTCGCTTTGGTCACGTGCGTGCCTTCTACGTATGCGTGCGGCCTTCCGCTCATGCGCTTTGCTCGTGCGTGCGGCTTGCACGCATGCACGCGGATTGAAAACATGCTAAATAGGACGCCATAGCGCCACAGGTCACTACTACCAGTTCGCCTGAACCGGCTGAATACCACCTCTGCATGTGACCATCTTTTGCGATATTCTGACAAGCAAAGTCAATGGGGAAGCCAGGTTCACTTAACAACCGTGTTACTAATTTAACAACTGCACTGATTCACTTAATAACTATGGCAAGAAAAGTCATTAAATTGGGGCAAAACTCACTTAACAAATTTCTCACTTAACAACATAAATTCTGGGCTCAGTTATGGCCTTAAGTCAAGGACTACCTGTAATGGATTTAAGTAACTAAAAAGCAGATTCTGACTGTTTATCTAAGAGTACAAGCGGTTCAGCTTTGGAGTTATTTATCCAGGGAAGGGGAGCAATTCTGCTTCACTGGACGTATTCCAGTGGAAATCACACAGCCATCTTCTGGAAAGCTTTAATTCGAATTCCTGCACTGAGCAGGTGCTTGGCCTTGGTGCCTAGATGGCCCAAATTTCCCCTTTGAACTCTCAGGGCATCAGAAACGAGGAGGAATGATTCGATTGTGCTTTTGGTTCTCCCAGACACAAATGGAAGCTTGTAGCTAAGGCAAAGTAATTTCTTGGCTCCTCAGCTGGGGCTGCATCTTCCAGTTAGATCATGGGTGATAGCGGTGCTAGATGCTGAAGTGAAGTAGCACTGGCTCTTCCCCCACATCTGGGGCTCTCTATTAATGTCTGGATTCTTCACTGAGGTTAAGGAGTTTATGTGCATGTTTACTCAAACAATAATAAATTATTTTATTTCCAGGTTTCAGGTTTCCAGGTAATATTACCTGCAATTTTATTTGATGACAGGAATAGATTTACATAATGGTGAGCAACTAGGTGGACTCCTTGCAGTGATGTTCTCTTGACACTTCTGCATTTCAAGGGACTGATTTATGGAAGATGCCCTGGAGAAGCCAGTGTTCTTCACTTGGTTAGAGCTGGGTTTTTAGCATGCCAGGCTAAAATGACTGAAATCTACTTTGTAACATAAAATGCTGAAAGAAGGCCAGTGTTGAGAGATTCCCTGTCTCCCCCTTTAATGACATATCAAAAGCAACTTTAAATTTGCCTTTCTCCACTGACCGCAAGGGAACCAACAATGAATTAACAAGATGCTACAGCAATTGTAAATGAAGATCTCATTGAAAAATACTACTCTTCTTTCCTGGTTATGAAGTTCCTGTAGCTGTTCCTAAAGTCCAGTCCATTCATATTTGCTTAGCTTGCACTCCAGATACAACTATTGGATTTTCTATAAAAAAGGAGCAGTGCAATCCATTGTATGCTTGTCTATTGTGAGGAGACTTCAACTGAATTTAGAAAGTCTCATTCTCACAAATGTATATTGAAGTGTAGATTCTCAGAAATGGGGATTTAAATGGCACAATTAAGCAGTACATTAAAGAATTTCTCTCTCCCTCTTATCTTTTGTTGTTCCTGAAGAAAGACTAAACTCAGTTGAAATTAAGCTGGTGCCCCAAAACATCCAAGTAAAAATTAATACAAAACCCATTAGCACTTTACATTCTTAGATTTGTCCTTGTTCCATTATCTACATTGCTTACTCTTCCCCCTAATTCCATGTCACTTTCTGTTTTACTTTGCTTTTCCACTAACATAAAAAGTTGTGCCTGAGAATTAGATGGTACTCAGTATATCAAACTTCTATTCAGATGGACTGTTTTTTTCTTTCTTGGCCTTCTATATTTAGGATACAAGCAATGGCAAAGTTACTACTCAAAAGTCTCACTTAACAACCATCTCACTTATCAACATAATTTTTGGGGTCAATTGTGGTTGTAAGTCGAGGACTACCTGTCCTCCATGGATGTAAAGTAGCAAACTATTACAGGCCAGCATTTTGTTTGAGAAGATACTTCTCCAGAAAGAAGCTCCATGAAAATGAATCAGAATAGGCAGTCATTGTACTCCCCAACTGGAGATATTGATTTCCCCCCCTGACTCCTAGTTTTTGAGGGTAAAAAAATGGTTATTGCATCTCAGATATGGCCTTGTGAAGGGATATTGTAGCCCTAATGGAAAAAATAAGAATTAACATTTGCTTTTCTTAAAATCACCCGCACCCCTATGATGTCCCTCAGTATGTATGTTCTGTTATGGAGCCTTTCCTCATTTCTCCAGAAATGCTCTGCGAGCAAGGGATAAATGAGAGGGCCATCCATGCAAAAATGCTGAATGTGCACAGGAATGCTTACTCATCATTACAATGGGTGATCACATGTTCTGCTTCACAGGATACTCAAAAGACTGGACCCTAATCAATCAATGAATAGAAAATTACATCGTCAAACTTGCTGTATCTTTATAATAAATCTGGAGTGCAATCATGCTTATGATGTGCAAAGTCTAATCCTAGCTCAAAAAGCACAGTATTAAGCTGAAAAGTACAAAAAAATAATAATCAGAAGATCAAGGGTTGAGAACCTTTTGCAGGAGAAAAACTTGTAATAGCAATAGTACTTATATACCGCTTCACAGTGCTTTTACAGCCCTCTCTAAGTGGTTTACAAAGTCGGCATATTGCCCCCAACAATCTAGGTCCTCATTTTACCGACCTCGGAAGGATGGAAGGCTGAGTCAACCTTGAGCTGGTGAGACTCGAACTGCCGAACTGCTGGCAGCCGGCAATCAGCAGAAGTAGCCTGCAGTACTGCATTCTTGAAGTTTAGTGGTGAGACAAACAAGACTGATCAAAGGAAGCACTTCTCCAAACAGTTAAAATAGAATTTACTCCTTATTGATGACTATCAGTATGGATGCTTTTGAAAAAAAGGAGAGGAGACCCATTCATAAGTGGAGATTATCAATGGTGAGTTTTCATAATTGCCCCATATTTCTTCCAGCATTGGAGTAATCGGCTTCTTAATACCAACTGTTACTGGGGAATCTATGAAAAGAAAAACGATACTACACTATGTCTTGCTGATAGGTTTTCCAGAAACTGGGGGTTGCTTATTGTGGGAACAGAATGCTGACCTGATCCAGCCCTGCTCCTCTTAATTTCTTACTGTATGAAAGATTTTACCCTGCAAATGAGAAATTCGGTGTGAGAAGAATAGCACAAATACACTCTGTCTTATTCTCCCTTTCACAGTCCTGCAGTTCCTAACAAAGGCTATGAATGAAGTGCCCTTTGAAAAAATGTACAGTTGACATGATCCATATGGAAAGATATGCTTTTCCCATTTTAAGGAGCATATTGAATAACAAAAGGAATCATTTAAAAAAAACCTTGTATACCCCTCTCCCCCCCCCAAAAAAAAACTGTTGGTAGCATATCAAATTCAACCAATTCTAGCATCTGGATACCAACTAGACTCAGACGTTAATTATATATAATGGTAAGATTTGTTTATACTTCCTTCAACCCCAAATGCTTTCTGAGGTGGGAAGGACAACTTGGCAGCAACACAGATTTCTTTCTTTTTAAAGCCAGTGTTGAATATTTAACACAGCTGTTTCTCTTTCTTTTCTCTCATGGCTGGATTCATTCATTCTTTTGTGCTCTTTTTCTAAGTACCTGCCACTTACACTACTCTTAATAATGTCTTGAATGGATTTGTATGTCTCCTGGAGAAGCTGATCTTTGGGCACTTTTAACGGGTGTGAAAGGTTTGCACTCAGAGATGTCTTTGGGTTATTTCTTGAATATTGTTAGCAACAGAAACTTCTAGTTTTTGAACACATTGCACATTCAGCTCTTGATAGGAATTTTACAAAGTTTTCGTTTGAATGATGGCTTCAACTTTCCCATCCCTTCCAAACCTGGATGGATGGTTGGTTGGTTGGTTTTTTAAAATGTTTAGGCTGGTTTCTAGAATACTTAAGTACAGAACTTTCTTGGAGCAAGTAAGGAAGTGTTTTGGAATGCTTTTATTTAGCCTCAAAATATAGCATAGCCCTGCAGTATATGCAATGTTGGAATGGTATGTTCTGAAAACCCATTAGAGATAGTTCAAAATTTAAATACTAAATCTGGATCTTGATGCTACTTTGTGGCACTTCTAAGCTAGCTAATGATAAGAATAAAGTTTTCTAAAAAATATGTTGCTTTTCATAATTCGGATAATGAATAAGGTACCTACTGTAGCTAGCTAGATAAGTGGGTAGATAGATAGATAGATAGATAGATAGATAGATAGATAGATAGATAGATAGATAGATAGATAGATAGATAGATAGATAGATAGATAGATAGATAGATAGATAGATAGATAGATAGATAGATAGATAGATAGATAGATAGATAGATAGATAGATAATTATTTTATGGACAACAAAAGTCTCAACTGCATCAAATAGTAAAATTTTGATAGAAATTATTATGATGGGTGGGTAACAACAGCTAGCCAACCTCAGCTGAGGAAAAAAACTTAGAGGACCTAGTCAGATCAAGTCAAGTTACCACTTGAGTAAGATGCCATCAGTAAATCTAGAATTGTAGGCTAAACTGGACAGTTGATATAGTACAAAGCAAGTTACTTCCATACTATTGGCAAGAAAATTAGATGGATATGTCTATATACTGTATGTCTATATACTCCACAGTTCAATCCTAAACTATATATACATTCTCTTCTATTGGTGCATCTATATAGTCACTGGGGGTTGAGTTCAAATGAAGAAAGGCTCTACCATTATCCCTTTGCCCTAGGCCTTGCTTATAGAACTGGCCATAGCTTAAAAACAGTAAAAACAGAAAGATGTACTGATGACTACTGACAAATATGTTATCAAAGGAATGTATTCATATATCCCTTTCATCCCCCCCACACCTTTCAAATTCTTGGCTTTGAAAGCAATCTTGAGAACCAGTCAAGATTCAAAGATAATGCACACAGATACTGCATTACTTCAAGATAAATCTCTTGAATTACTTCAGTTTTAAGGGGGGGGTGGGTGGGTNTATTCAGATGAAAGAGCCAGTATTCTGGATTTTGTTTTTCTGCTCTCTGAACCATAGAACTCACTTTGATTGTAATGCCAGCTGGGGAATTGTGATAAAGCTGCAATTTTTAAAATTTTCTCTTTGTTTCATCTTGCTTTCCATCGTCTGCTGATCTCTTTGTAAACTACCAGTCTTGAGTCTACATAAAATTATCCATCAATTTGTGTATCAAGGAGGCTAAGCTGTGAATGGTAGATTTTGAAGAAAGCATTTTAAAATGTCATGATGAAGATTATGCATTTTAAGCCCTTTCCTTTCCTTCTTTCCTTTCCTTCTTCTTTCCTTCTTCTTTCCTTTCCTTTCCTTTCCTTTTTCCTCCTTTCCTTTCTTTTACTTTTCCTTTACCCATGTGACTNNNNTTTCCTTTCCTTTCCTTTCCTTTCCTTTCCTTTCCTTTCCTTTCCTTTCCTTTCCTTTCCTTTCCTTTCCTTTTGATCAAGTCCATACAGTTATATTTTTTTTAAAAAAAGGAAAAAGTGGATCCAGGAAACTACAGACCTATCAGCCTATTATTGATACCTGGAAAGATTCTGGAAAAGATAATCAAGCAATGAATCTGCAAACACCTAGAGGCAAACAAAGTCATAACTAAAAGCCAACATGGGTTTAGCAAAAACAGATCATGCCAGACAAACCTTGCATTCTTTGACAAAGTGACAAAATTAGTGGATCAGCAAAATGCTGTGGATATAATTTACTTGGACTTCAGTAAGCCATTTGATAAAGTAAAGTACAATCTACTACTTGATAAGGTACATCTTTCACCAAATGGATTCGTAACTAGTTGGCCAACCACATTCAAAGTGTAGTCCTTAATGGAACTGCATCTACAATGGAGGCAAGTATACAGTGGGATATCCCAAGGCTCTATCTTAATCAAGTACTTTTCAATATCTTCATCAGTAATTTAGACGAGGAGATACAAGGGGAACTCATCAAATTTGCAGACAACATCAAACTGGCAGAAATAGCCAAAGCTCCAGAAGATAAGCTCAAGATACAGAAGAATCTTGACAGACTTGAACACTGGGTCCTATCTAACAAAATGAAATTCAGTGGAGAGAAAAGTAAGGTTCTATATTTAAGCAAGAAAAACCAAATGCACAGGTACAGAATAGGTGGTACATGGCTCAACAGTAGTAACTGCAAGAGGGATTTTGGAGTCCTAGTGGACAATCACTTAAATATGAGCCATCAATGTGCTGCTGTTCTAGGCTGCATTAACAGAGGAACAAAATTAAGATCATGTGAAGTGTTAATACCACTTTATAATGTCTTGGTAGGACCACACTTGGAATACTGAATCCAGTTTTGGTCACCACAATATAAAAAAAAGATGTTGAGACTCTAAAAAGAGTACAGAGAACAGCAACAAAGATGATTAGGAAACTGGAGGCTAAAACATAAGAAGAACAATTGCAGGAATTGGGTATGTCTTGTTTAATGAAAAGAAGGACTAGGGGTTGACATGATAGCAGTGTTCCAATATCTATGGGGTTGCCACAAAGAAGAGGGAGTCAACCTATTCTCTAAAGCACCTGAAGGCACGATAAGAAGCAATGGATGGAAACTAATCAAGGAGAGAACCAACCTAGAACTAAGGAGAAATTTCCTAACAGAACAATTAATCGGTGGAACAACTTGACTATGAAAATTTAGAGGAAATTTCCCTTAGTCATTCTCCTAGTTACTGGTTAATGTGACTTTGGTTGTATCTGAAAGGAGGGAATTTGGGGGAGGAACAAAAAATGTAAGTAGTTCTGCTGGATTGGACCCTGGTCCAGCTATTACAGCCCTGCATGAGGAAACCCACTCAGTGAGCAGCCAAGCTGGTAACCAGCACCACAACTCCTGGTAGCAAATCCCAAAATTTAATTATGCACTGTGCAAAATAAATCATCATCATCATCATCTTTTTGCCCATGCTGATTCTTCCAGGGTTCAATTTCATTGGGTGATTTCTGGTTGTAGGTTTTTTTTGGAAAGGGAAAGAATTTCTCCTTGTCCACTTCATCCAGTCAGTGCATATTTTTGCACATCTCAGTAACTCTTCTTCTCATTTGCTTCTTTTCTAGATTAAAAAGCCAGAAATGTTGCAATATTTCCTCATAGGGAAGGTGCTCCAGCCCTTTTGATAATCTTCATTACTGAAACCTTCTCTACTTCCACTTAATTTAATGCCTTGCTTGAAGTCTGTGGGCTGCATTAGAACAAGAGGCTGAAGGTTTCCCATTTTTTCTCTAGCTGTATCCTTAATGACAAGGATGTTTTTAGCATTCCCTAGAAATGTTGATAGCATTCTGGAGGAGAAGAGAATTCTGAATAAGCCTGGTAAAATAGTTGTTTTGTGGCTGGCAGGGCATGCTATGTCAGTTATTCTGTGTTCAGGGAAGTTTTCTGGGACAGCCATCTTGTATGAGTGCCTATAACATCAGCCCATCTCAATATGACCTGCTTCTAATTATGCTTATATGGTTCTGCAGTCAAAAAGAGTTATAAAGTCTCTTCTGCATGATGATAATGACCTCTAGCTTCTATTCCTAGACTAGTATCCAATATATAATTCTCCGTCCCCTTTTAGCATGCAGTATTGCAAGTGACAGAAGCAGAGATATGAAATTAGGTGCACTGTGACACTGTTGATTAAAGTGAATGGCATTCCAGTTAATGTAAATGTCTTACCATTGTAAAATAAAATGTGTATGACACATGGGGGAGGGAATAAAATACAGATGTACTGTACATACCCCCAATGCATATTTGATTTCAAGTGAAGGAGACATCCTATGAAGCAGACATTCACAAGCACATAGATGATGTTTTCAAAACAGTCTGTTTGGAGAGAGAAAAAAATTCAGAAGTTGATAGAAGTTCCAGTTGGCTGAAAGAGAAACATTAAGATTTATTATTGATTTATACTTATTGTTCCATCTTTTCTCTCTTTTTTGGCAATAAAAAAATGTGTGGGGCAAGTATGAAACATGCAAGTGTGTTATAAGAAAAT
Source organism: Thermophis baileyi (assembly GCA_003457575.1). Taxonomy (NCBI): domain Eukaryota; kingdom Metazoa; phylum Chordata; class Lepidosauria; order Squamata; family Dipsadidae; genus Thermophis; species Thermophis baileyi. Next base: position 3,041,668 of record QLTV01002925.1, on the reverse strand, counting down.
ATGGCTTGAACTGCCAGGGCAACTATAGGCAGAGGTGCTGGATTTTGGAAATAAGAAGATGGACTGGGAATACTTTAAAGATAAATAGAAGAAATCTAGGACAGGAGAAATGGGAAGCGAAGAGAAGGAAGGGAAGCCAAAGGATTATGTCTGCATAGATCCAGGGCAACATTCAAATGTCATACTATTTAAAGCAAAGTTTTGTCTGTGAATTAAGCCATGAAGATTTGGATCGTTATTGATGTACTTGTAGGATTAATTGTACTATAAACGTTGACATGAAAAAGAAGAGCACAGGTCATTAGAAATCAAGACATGGCAATGATGCAAGTTTTTAATTAATGCTATCTCACAGCAAGTGATTTCCCAGGGGAGTTAAGGCGATGTGTAGTGAATGGTAAGTCCTACTATGCAGGCATCCATCCTTAGACAAACACAACAGTGTGGATGTCTGAATTATTGCATAAAAGCTGTCTGGAAGACCAAGCAGTGCAATTAAATCTTCTTGCCTGTATGAACCCTTACTACAGGTCAAACAAATCTAATTTTTATTGTTCCTTAAGGAGATGATGTCTATGCGGAAGACAAAGAAGGGATATAGCGAAGAACTTTAATGAAAAAAAATGTTCACAAAAATGCCACAGCAACTAAGATAAATTGTATTGTAGCAGGAGTTCACAAGTAATTGATGACTTATGTGGTAATGCTTTGGTAGCCAGGCTGATCTGTGATAGATCTCAACTGAACTGGAGGAACCTTTCAAGGAGAAAAACAAGGTTAACTTTTAACCTGAATAAAGAAAAAAAGATTTCAAGAGATATATGGCAAACTTGCTGTTGCTTATTATATGACTGTGTTCTGCAAAGCAAATATAAAAACAATAATATACAACAATACACTGTAAACAATGGACAGAAAACATTTGTATAGGATTGGCATAGATCAGAGAACAGCATAGCCAGCTAGGCACATATACATTCACAGTATGGAAATACTTTTCAAAGCTCCTAGAATTATACAACATCTCAATTCTGATTGTAAATGGTATTTTGTGCTGCAATAGTTAATAAGAAATATCATATTTATGGACTCTCTCCATTCCTCAACATGTCAGGTCTCTGGCCTTCAAAAGCTACAGCTGCTAGTGAAGCAATATGATTAAGTGAACCTTTTAGGACAGATTTATGCAAATGAATTTTTCCTCCAGTAAGTGTCACATGGGGTCTAACTCAGTAAGGGAGAATATTTCAAAGATGCCACCTCTTATTTAGACCCACTAAATTAGATGAGATTAGTGGTCAAATAGGCAGCAGGCCAAATTGGAGCAATATTGATTTATCCTACATTTATTGTTGGCATTCTTTTTTACTTTTAAAGCAGGAAAACAAGGAACTTTTATTCACCGTTCAAAATTTTAGTAGCAGAGAGGCGATGTAACTGTGCTAATCTTCCCAGGAAGACCACTTAGAAAAGTTAAAACATGGACTGGAAAGCATATACAGTAAGCTGGCTGACCCTATATGCTATTCAGCATGGAATACATATTGATTCTATAAGTCTCGAAGTTCAGAGTTCACACTTGTTTTACAAATTCAGAAGGACTGTATAGACTGTGTATTTGTGCAAGTCCTCACAATTGGTGATTCAAATAATAAACACATTTGTTTGTTTGTTTTGCTATAACAATAAAATTGCTCTCATTGCAATGAGCCATTGACCAATTGAGCAGTTATATACACAAAGGTACTAAAATGTCTTTGTGCTAAATAGCATTGAGTACAGGTAGGCCTCAACTTATGACCACGAGGCCAATATTTCTGTTGCTATGCAAGACAGTTGTCAAGTGAGTTTTGCCCCATTTTTATGTCCTTTCTTCCCACTGCTAAGTGAATCACTGCGGTTGTTAAAGTTAGTAACATGGTTGCTAAGGCTTCCCTATTGACTTTGCTTGTCAGAAGATCGCAAATTTTTATCATTTGATCATGGGAATGCTATAATGGTGGTAAGTGTGAAAAAATGGTCATAAGTCATTTTATTCAGTGCCATTGTAAGTTCAAATGGCCACTAAATGAATTATTGTAAGTTGACTACCTGTAATATTTGAGCACTGAGATATTCTCCAAATCACTTTTCAACTGATTAAGCTTCAAGTCCACTTAAGAACTTAGGAAAATGAAATGTAGATATTTCAACCAGGAGTGAGGCCCCTTTCCCTCAAGACTACATGTCAACCAATTACCCTTTCTTTTGTTGTCTTCAAAGCGTCCTCCAGCTACTCTGAAAACTAGCATTTTGAGACAGAAAACAACAACACAAACAAACAAACATAGCCCTAAGTTGGATGATGTCTTCATAGGGAGCAAGCAAAATAACACAGAAGGGTGTGCAGGTCTGATGGTTTTCAGAATTCTCCATTGGGAAAATCTTAATATGAAATGCATTACCATGATATGTGAACCCAGTGAATTATAACTATGCTAACTTAGTGGCTGGTTCTAAGTTGCTACTGTTAGTCATGATTATATGGCCAAGTATGTGTGACCCTGGCCATGGCTTTTTTTAAAATGAACCATAATTGGCCGGGTTCACACATACCAGAGTCTATAAATAATTTTAGGGGGTGTCAAATTTATTTATTTATTTTTTATTTTTATTTATTTATTTTGTCAAGCATATATAAGATTACAGTAAAAGTATGTATACATGAGATGGTTATGAGTACATGGGAACATTAGGACAGGGACAGTAGGCACGTTGGTGTGCTTATGCATGCCCCTTACAGACCTCTTAGGAATGAGGTGAGGTCAACTTTCAATTTTCAACTTTCAATTTCCAAACATTAAGGGTGCTCAAAGGTTGTGACATGCCTTGGGGATTGTAAATATATTTTGGTTGCTTTAATATAATTTAGATGTGCTAGGTAAGTAACTACATAAATATCATAACTTTTTAACATTTTTTTTCATAAACATGGCTAACAGTAGCATAATTACTAGATTCACAGAAATGCACTGAGTCCACAAACAAGGAAACCATACCATAGCTAGTGTGTTTTATGAACCTAGTCAGAATAAAATTTAGCATCCAGCCAATTATGATTATTATTATTTTGGACACTTCTAAAACCTAGATTAATGCAATTGTGAACCTAGTTACCGTTAGAATTTTTTTTCAATGGAATACCTACTTTCCTACTTCAGATAAAAATACAATCGTTTATTTGTAGGCTGCTCTTACTCATCTCCCTAAATTAAAATATGTTCAGTGTTACTTGGCTCGGAGGACATCTGTTAAGGGGAGAGCATAGATCCTTCAGCCTTTTTCCTTGATATGTCAAGGGGAAAAAAAGACAGATCTTGGCAAGCCAAGGAAAAGATAATCGATTAAAACTTTTGCTTAAAAAGAGACACATAGCGGGAGGCAGATCTTAAGTTTTATTACATCCTTCCATCCTCTAGCACAGGGGTCCCCAACCTTGGCAACTTTGAGACTTGTGGACTTCAACTCCCAGAGTTCCTCAGCCAGCAAAGCTGGCTGAGGAATTCTGGGAGTTGAAGTCCACAAGTCTCAAAGTTGCCAAGGTTGGAGACCTCTGCTCTAGCATCTCCAACACAGGAGGTTTTTAAGAAGACAGCCATTTGTCCGGAATCGGATAGGGTCTCCTGCTTGGGCAAGGAGTTGGATTAGAAAACCTCCAAGTTCCCTTCCAACCCTGTTATTCTATTCTTCATTTTGCAAAGAGTTAAGAAACCGTGGGTAGAAACGGAGGTGGGGGGGCGGCGGCGGCCAGGAAAAAAATAGCATTTTCGGGAAAAGGGGGCCTTATTCTCCGCCTGCCCCACCACCATCGCATTTCAGCGCGAGGCAGGAGGTGTGGGGGGGGAGACTTGGGG
>QLTV01002925.1:3025239-3037723 GCA_003457575.1 Thermophis baileyi | reverse complement strand
TCAGAAAAGGCATTTGACAAATGCCCTCCTGCCAAGGGAAGAAAAGGCGTGCGGTTTTTTTTCCCCCGGTCACGGCGGCTCCCGACAGAGAAGGCCGGAAATTGCCCTGTCAGGAGCCCCGGTGGGTCGCTCAAGCGCGTGGTGCCCGTTGCTTTTGACCACGGCTTGCTTGCTTGCTTGCTAAGATCGTGTTTCACTTTCGGGCAAGTAAGTAAGCTTTCGCTTTCCAACGCAAATAATAGTGAGGTTGTGTATCAGAGCGTCCTATTTGCAGGAAACCCTCCTCTTGCGGCGCATTGCCTGGCCTTTCCGTAGAGGACAAAAATACGCCAGGTTCTCCACCCCCCCCCCTCGTCTCCGCTCTTGGGCTGGGATCCTCCTTACTCCGCCTGCGACCCGGGTGGTTTTCTTTGGCTCGGCTTCCCCCGCGTGTATGCCCGGGGAAAAAAAAGTATGCTAGAAATTCTTCTCTCCTCTCCTCTGCTCGTAGAGTGAGAGCAGAGCCATTGCATGCCAGAAATAGTAGTTTTTAATTGGACACCTGATGACCCAGCCTGGGAAACAGGTGAGAAAATACAGTAATCGGTAAAGCGAACCGTCTCAGGGTTAATTAAGGAGAGAGCGAAGTCCCTCGCGGCTTCCTGAAAAAAAATAGGTATAACCAGACCGATGGCTGAAATGAAAGTCCTTGTCGGGCATTTTCTTTGCTTCATTTGTTAGATTGCTTTCTTGGCTTTCCTGCAGGAGCTCAAAGTAGTTCCAAAACACACAGTCCTCTAACCCCTAAGTTGCACTGAGAGGGACAGCCCAAAACCACACAATGGCTCTCCAAGGCTAAAAATCAAGTTGACTTGGGTTTCCCCCAAGTCTAGTGCACCCTTTCAGCACTAGACTACACCTGCTCTTTGGGAAGGGAAGGAAGGAAGGAAGGAAGGAAGGAAGGAAGGAAGGAAGGAAGGAAGGAAGGAAGGAAGGAAGGAAGGAAGGAAGGAAGGAAGGTCACTTGTGGGATTCATGCATAGTTACCCCTGCTCAAGCATATTTTGTGTAGTCAGGTTTATAAGTAAGTGTGCATGACAACTCAGAACCAAAATCTAATTTCACTGGTTATGTTCACAGAACACAATTGGTGAAATGCAGTTGATTCTGGTCCAATGGCTTCAGCATTTTCTCATAGATTTTGCTACTTGCTTCAAAAAGTTGAAGATAAGGTTATCAACTGCAGAACTATTCCTAATTCAATAGGGAAAGGAGATTAAAAGCAGTCAGAAACTTGGGAGGTGACTGCGTCATCTTCAGAATCAAGATATTGCAGAAAGAAAAATTAGAACATAGTCACACTTGATTTTAGGAGTGACAACTTCAGTAAGCTTAGAGAATTATTGAGGTTAAAGGGAATTGCAGAAGAGTAGAAGATTTCTCGAAAACAAGATATTCTAAACCATTCTCCACTTCTTTTGAGTGCAGAATTGTACACTCCGGTCACAAGAAAAGAATGGGGCAGCTTAAGAAACCATTGTAGACCAAAGGAAAGTTCAGCTGAGCTAGAGTTTTAAGGAAGGAAACATCTATAGGAAACAAAATGAGCATTATCCTCAGGGAAGCACACAAGCAAGTAGCTAGTATCACCAGAAAGAAAGTTAGGCTGATGTGGAAAAGGAGTTTAGTTTCAACTAGTGAAGAACAGCAATTGGGGTTTGGGGCTATGTCAGCTGAAAAGTAGAAGCAGAGGAGTGCACTTCCTGTTCATTGAAGAGGGGATAGTAACAAGTGGTATCTCAACTTCTACTTTGCTTCTGTAGCTGAAAAGTAGGGTCAATTTGCATAGACTGAATTCCAGAAGACTAAAAAGTCCAGCAACAAAGAAGTGGTTGTAAGAAGGGTATTTCTTTTCTTTTCCATTCCCCCCAGTGTATTTCAGCTCTTCTAGTTTACCATCTATGTTCATACAATTTAGAGGAGCAAATCCTCTAATATATCTGGTATGCCCTAATAAATTTGCTCCTCTTGCAATTCAGTTGATAAGTCTTTAAATTGAATAATTAAAGCTAATTAATTTCAGTCTTTACCTTTCATATAGACTGCTGAAAGACTGCTATATGTGACTGCCTACCACATTTACCTTGACTACAACTTGCTAATTTCTTGATTAGCTCTAGCTTTCTGGCATGATTTTAAAAGCATCTTTGAGTATCTGCATAAAATTGGCATAGCTGTCCATCACAGGATTATTATTGTCTACCAGAGTAATTGTCCATTTGACAGCTTATAAATCAAGAGTCCAAGGATAAATCTCACACATGCGAAATGCGTGGAAATTTCAGTTATCCTCAATTAAATGTATAGCCTACACACTTAAAGGATAAAAATAACAAATTTATTTGGGGATCCTCCATATTTGTCTGGTAACAATCTCTGGTAACAAGAAACATGGTTTGATGGACAAGAATCGCCATAGCTAGTTTCAAACCTTGACCCAGTTGCTGACATTAACCAATTATTGATCTGTACACCAATAATTTAGTGTTGCAGTTCAGTGTTGAACTGTAGCATTGATGACTTGTTCAGCAGTCAGTGGTCTTCCCAGAGGGCTTTAGTCAAGCCACTGCCATGGCTTCAGTCAAGAACATGATAAAACATGGCCTTTCTTATAAGCGTTGTTAATACGAGTGTTAGGCTCTTGGCAGTAAGTTTACCAAAAGCATCATTCTCTTTGAACCATCTTTAACAGGATTTATTACAAGGGAAAGAAATTTTATTATAGAAAATGTCTACAACTAGATTGCTTTCTTTTTTAAGAAGCCAGTTTATTTTATGCGTTCATTAGGACATCAGTTTCTTTCCAATGTTCCAATGTTGAACCAATGGGCTGGCTGTGTGTTTTCTAGACAATTGAGGAATGTGCAGGTATCTGCAAATGTTTTCCCACCCGTCTGCCCACTCCCTGAATACTGCTCAGCTGTGAATACATCATTACAAAAACTATGATTCAGTTTATTAGGCTACGGATTTGTGACTACAGATAGTCATCAACGTACAACCACAATTGAGCCCAAAATTAAAGTTGGTAACTGAAAAATTTGTTAAGTGAGTTTTGCCTTTTACTACTTTTCTTGCCACATTCGTTAAGTGAATCACTGCAGCTGTTAAATTAGTAACACGGTGGTTAAGTGAATCTGGTTTCCTCATTGACTTTGCTTGTCAGAAGGTCACAAAAGGCGATCGCGTGATTCCGGAACACTGCAACTGTCATAAATGTGAGTCAGTTGTCAAGCATCCGAATGTAAATCACGTGGCCTTGGGGATGCTACAATGGTCGTAAGTGTGAAAAATGGTCATAAGTCACTTTTTTTCAGTGATGTAACTTCGAATGGTCACTAAATGAACTGTTGGAAGTCAAGGACTACTTCAGAGGTGGGTTCCTGCCGGTTCGGACCGGCACTATAGAACCGGTAGCGGGAATTTCCCCCCACTCGCCAAACCAGCAGTGATGGCCGGCTGGACACGCCCCCGAACCAGCTCTCTCGGCGGCACCATAGGCGCCGCCATCTTGTTTTTTTGCTTCTGCGCATGCGCAGAAGCTGGGTTTTTAGCACTGTGCATGCGCCCACACACCCACGTGGCGTGCCCACATGGCGTGCAAGGCACATCCCCCCACACGGCGCGTGAGGAAGCAAACCGGCAGCGAGGTAAGCCAGAACCCACCCCTGGACTACTTGTATTTAGAAAGGAATATGCTACATGGCAGGAGCCATCATTGCATTGCCAGAAGCAGGTAATTGTCAAACTGAACTTATTTTCTTTTTTTGAAAGAGCAGGCAGTTTAATTGGCTGCGATAATGTAATGGACATAGTGTACCTAAATTTCAGCAAAATGTATGACAGTGTTTCTTACATTTATAGAGAAGATAACAAAATGTGGGCTGGACTGTGTTCCCATTAATTGGATACAGTGGTTGTTGTGGCTTGCCCCCATCCCATGCAGCTGCTCATGGATCCGGAAGAACAAGAACAGACCATAGGGTGGCAAGAGCAGTCTGTAGCTCCGGCACCGGAGTCTGAGACCGAAGAGGAAGCAGGGCCAGAGGACGATGCTCAATCAGGGCCTTCTGCACTTCCTCAGCAGGAGTTCAGTGACTCCAGTGAAGAGGAGGGGCCTCTGATTGATGCTAGGGCACGCAGGGCAGCTAGCCGGCAAGAGTGGCTTTGCAGAAGGAGGTCTACTCACAGGTAACCCTGCAGGCAGAGGGGCAACGCCCTAAGCCTATATAAGGTGGACTCACAACGGACCATGTTTGCTGGAAACAACGGATGTTTTTACCGGGCTTCTGATTCCTCTGTCGGTGCTATCAGTTGGACAAACTCCAGTCTGGGCTCTCGGCCAATTCCAGCAATTTGAGGTAATTAAGGTCTTCATAATCTGTTTGTTTTGTTTTGTCTTTGAACTCCCGGCCAAAGTGTTTGTGAATGTTAACAAGCACTTTGGGGAGAAACTCTGAACTTGAATGATCACTAAGCCTTGATTAGTGATAAAACCTACTTTAATTTGGACAAGTGTGTGTGTGTGGGGTGTGTGGGGGTTCTCTCTACGCTGGGTCACAACAGTGGTGGTTGAACAGTTGTACCCACAAGTGTACATCAAGCTGGAAGGAGGTAATGAGCAGCATACTGCAAGACTCCATTCTAGGTCATCTTCTGTTTGGATGAATGGTTAGAAAATATTATGAGATTTGTAAATTTGGGAGATAGATGAAGGAACAGTAAATAAATACCTTAGAGGACATATTCAAGATTTGAGAGGATTTTGACATGCTAGTCAGTGGACAGGAAAAATATTAAGAAAGTATATCTTAATAATTGTCCTTGGAGAATGTGAAAGACCCTTTATCACTGATGGATCTCATGGTCAATTCAGCAATCAAACTTTTTAAAAACTTGTTTCTTTTGTTCCCTGGCTAGTTTGGTCAGCCCTGCGTTTGCTTCTCTTCACTTTAAACAATGCTCTGGATTTAAAAATAAAACCCGAAACAGACTTCCAAAGAATATTTATTTTCTGCTTCTGTCATCATGGTTTGGTGCCAGAAAACTGGAAAATTTATTCAAGGAGAAAGCAGGAAGTATGTGCTTTGCTATATATACAGGTTGAGTAATATCTCTGCAGATTACTGTTGCTGGACTGTATGAATATTTATTATGCACTATGACTCTTTGATCGCTAAGAGTTGTCTGTAAAGCTTTTTACTTCTAGGATTTGTAAAGAAAGCTTAAAAACTGTTTTAACAGTAAAAAGGAGAATTTAAAAATAAATGCAATATTGGGCTGAGAAATTCTACTACTGCAGAGGTTTGACTTAATTTTGAGCCTTTTAAAAATAATTTCTGGAAGAGTTAACAAAAATTCTGTACAGATAATTTTCTTTTAATTTTCATAGTCACAAGCTTTTATTAAAAAGTAGATAAAACACAAAGTGCTACGTTTCATCGTTGTAGGATTATTGCTTGTTATACCAGCAATGCTTTGACTATAACTAATAATTAGTAGTGAATAGGTGGTAAATATTTACTGTTTACATTTGTCTGTATTATAACTATATTGCGACATAGTCCACTTGCTAACGGTTGTTTGTGAAACTGATAATGATCTGCTTGGTGAACAAACAGGCTCAAATAGGTTTCTAGCGGTGCAATAATTTGAGGGGTGTTTAAAATGTGTTATGATCACATTTACAAACATGTCAATGTACTACAGAAGAATTATCTTTAGTATTGAAGAATGGTCACATTTCTGGCTGAGGGTATACTGTGGCCAAGGTTTACATGCCTAGGCAATGTGTGACTTTAAATGTGAGTGTGCCCCTTATTTCTTTTCCAAATGGTAATAAAGGTAATAAAGTTGTTCATAATAAGTCCCGGGTTATGTGTGGTATGTTTGATATTATGTGAAATTCTTGACACCAGTTAGGCAAAGTTAGGCAAAGTGAATAGGACAATGATTAGTAATGTTATCTGGAATGATTTTGACCTTGTGAAACTGAGGACATTCCCTGTAATAAGTGCATTGCCATCTGTGCAACACTTATCTGGCTTCTTCAAGTAGCCAATGGGATGTGCTAGTAGTGGGATTTGGAAATTGATGAACATCTCTGGGAAAAGGTTCGGAAAGAGGCAGTGTACTCTCTGTTGTAGAGGCCATCTCTCAATTCAATTGTATTAACTCTCAGTGTTTCCAACTTTTTTTTTGTGGTGAAGATCGTTGAGAAAGTGATGGCAACCAAGAACCACAGAAGAAGTAAATTCTTTGTAATTAATTATTTTAATTTGAGATTCAGGTCCTGGTGTGGGATAAAAAAGACATTGCTCTAGGGAATTGCTCATCAGGACTTGGATGTGGGGAGTGTATCCCTCTTGGTCTTATTAGACCCTTAAGTATTGTTCAAAATCTTCCAAAATAGTATTTATCTTACATGGTTTAGGTGTACTTTCATCATTGGTTTAGTTCCTCACAGAGTGGGCAAGTTCTAGTCAGTAGTAGTAGTAATAGTAGTAGTAGTAGTAGTAGTATAGTAGTAGTATAGTAGTAGTAGTAGTAGTTGTAGTAGTATCGGGATTGAGATAAAAGCAATCAATTCAAAGGTTATTCTAGTATTGTGATTCACAGAGCTTGGTCCAAATGTTATTTAACATCTGTACGAAACTAATGGGAGAGATCATCCTTAGATCTGGTGTAAAGTATCACCAGTATGCTGATTATACTCATGTTTACATCACAACCCCAAATCAAGCTGGAGGTATTTTAATAGTCTTGAACTGGATCTTTGAGGGACTTTAGAGAAGAAACAATGTGAAGGCCTCCTTGTTCATAGTGCCATCTACTCTTTGAGCAGGAGCTGAGAATTCAAGAAGACCCAGATTGTATATCACTGTTGAGAGGGAAGTGTGGTCACATCCAAAAATAAAGATGGACAATTGCCACGTCTAGGGAGCCCTAATAAACACAACCATTTGGTCTTGGTAGAATTGAGTTGGAGTTGGGTCCTTCACATCCAGGTTCACACATGATCCAGATATGGTGACAGAACCGCAACATTTTGATGTCTAAGCTTTTTTTGGGGGGGGGAGGCATTGTTTATTTTAATCTAAATGGTTTTTAATTGTATTAATTGAGATGTTTAGGATGTTGCTTTTATATTGAGTTATATTATTACAGTATACACTATCCACAATCTTTGGACTGGGTGGTACAGAAAATTTTTAAATAAATGATTGCATTGACTATTCAATGTAGCATTACCAAAATTTTTATCAATTTCACATTGTACACTTACGTTAAGAATTTGCTGCAAAGCTTTGCAAGTATTCTCCAATGTGAAGCTGTCTAGATCAGGTGTCTTTTACAAATCCAATTTTTATTTCCCTGTTTTCCAGAAGCCTGCTCAAAATGCAAAGTGAGAACCTGGGACCAGTAAATTACTATGTTGGAATTGATGTTGGCACATCAAGTGTCCGTGCGGCTTTGGTGGACCAGTTTGGCACGGTAGTGGCTTATGCAGACCATCCAATTCAAATTTGGGCACCACAACCTGACTATTATGAACAATCCTCTGATGACATCTGGGCAGCTTGTTGTATAGTCACAAAGGTAGGGACATAGTGTGAATGAATGACTGTTGTATGCTACATGCTTTGAGGAATCATATCTAATTATCTGAAAGAAGTTGGCTGTCTTTGAAAATGATTGCAATGTGACATCTCTTCACTGTTAAGTTCACAAAATTTTGGTTTTTTTGTTTATGTTTGTCTGTATGATAGCCATGTTTTAAAGACTGACAGAAGCTTCTGACAAAATGTGTCTTTCATCAATTATAGCTGCATTCTTTTTCTCACTTTCAATATCTTCTCCCTATGTTGCTAGCAGGGTTTTAATTCCCTTCCAATATACACAACAAAGTTCTATTAAAAACAGCATACCGGTAGATGCTATTGGATTGGATATCCTTCATTTATTGGGCAATTTATTCATTAATTAATTTGCAGGGTGGGGCGCATGGAGAGCTTTAAACTTTTTCTAACTCATGCCAGTTTTGAAATGTGTTGGGTTTCTATTGCAAAATTTATATCTTGAAGTTGTATTTTTTTCATCCAATAAGGCAGAAAAAAATACCAAATTCTTATTTAAATTTTTAAAAGTGATTCTGTATGTCTGAGCACGTGATCAGATAAAAGCATGCATAAATTTTCCTCAAGATGATTAAGAGGCATTCCTATGTTTGTATCTTGTGTATATACATTGTAATGGAAAATTAACCTAAAAATTAAATAATGAATGTAAAATAAAAGATTATTATTCTGTTCTGGCTCCTTTTCTTTAATATGGATACTATGGGCTGAAGTAGTAATGGACATTGGGGACAGTGAAGTGTTTTACACCTCTGAAAAAGATGTGGACCCAAACCAGCCAATGTTCTGAGGTTGGCTTTTTAAATATGCATGAGATACTTGGTAATTTGTGGATGGACGGTTCATTGTTCTCTTGTTATTGATCAGTCTTTTTAAACATTCATGAGCCATGCTATTGAGTGAGTGTCCTAAGAGGGTTGAGGCCAGAACAATTGTTATGTGAATAATGAAATAAGAGTAGAGAGCTTCTCTTCGTCACTCTCTATTCCCTCTCTTTTCCTATTTAACTTGAAGATTAAATATATTGCTATTACACTCTAGTAATCTGATTTACAAAGTATATAAAAGGTAAGAGTGATTCTAACTGACATTATTGAAAAGAAAATTTTCACTGGCACTAATATTTGTTTTTTATTTGTCTTATTTGGGGGGAAATGGCTTCTCGATCCTCACAGTGAGCCAGTTGCCAATTTCCTTCATCCGTTCGCCTTCATTTCTTTGGGCCTAATATTATAGCTTTCAGAGAACTGGAACCTTTTAAAATGTAGCTGGATGCATTTTAAGTGCAGCCGAAGAAGGACACTGATGGACCATCATACTTGGAAGATTAGTTTTCTTGTAGAGTTGTTTCCTCATCTGGAGAACCTTAAAGGGCTGATATCAATCATGCAAGTCTCATTGTGTTTTTCCATTCCTCATTCTTATATCCTAATGATTCAGGGAAAAGCCGCTGTGAGTCTTTTCTGATATTACCCAAACCTGAAGAAATAGTTTGCCAAGTTGGTTTCTGTAAGGGCTTCTGAATATTTCCCTCAAGGCCCACTTTGGGGCTCTCTGCATCAGAAAAGTATCTGAGACTTTGAACACCTATTGTCATTCAGATTAAATGAATGTTTCTTACACTGGGTTCTAAGTTTGTTGTTGTTGTTTGTAGATCAGTTAAATTTTTCCAGGTAAACGAATACTATATCCATGAAATAATTTATATTAACAGATCTCTCCTCAGATCTCACAGTGAAACAATTGGGAAAAACATCATGAGAACACTTTTGGATGAGAGCTCATCAAAACAATGAGGTTTTTTAGTAAGAAAACATTGTTGAAATTTTTCCTTCAATTTATTTTTTCTGGAAGTGGATTTTTGACAATCACAATAACTAACCTGTTACACTGGAAGATGTACATACCATTTGTTTAATAGTTTCGTTCCCATTATTGACCAATATAGCAACAAATACAAGCTCATGCATCTCCATTATAATATATAATCAGTCAGTTAAATGTAAAGGAAAATATATTTATTTTGTGGTCTTGGATTCTGGATTTCTGTGGATTTTAAGAAGAATGAATTAGTCAACAACGGGTAAAGTAACCAACAGTCCAAACTGATGTAGTTATGTAGATAATCATATAGTGTCGGCATTTATACTCTCTATATACAATGCTGTCTATGTTCAGATTTGAAGGAATTTAATTTGAACTTCAAATTTATACACTGTTAGCTGTTTTGTGTGCCTCAATGAATAGAAAAGTGAGCTATGTATTTATTTTTATTTCACAGAAAATTACTCGAGGAATAAATATTTCCCAGATTCGAGGGCTTGGCTTTGATGCTACCTGCTCCCTTGTTGTTCTGGATAGCCATTTTCAGCCTTTGGCAGTCAACTCTGAAGGTAAAACCTTCAAATAATGACTAAGATTTGCAATAGTAAAATGATAATTTAAAAATAAAATCAGGGCAATAATAATATAGCCAGGATAAATTCAATTATAAATTGTGCTGATAGCGAATTATCCACTTTTCAGATAGATGTGATTAAAATGTTTGTATTTAAGTGTATAGGATTTTCATATACCTTTATGGAAGGAGATTTGCTATCAAGTTTTATCTAAAGTAAAAAGTTAAGTGAACTAGAAGGTGAAAGTGTGAACACAAAGAGGGAATTTGGCTCAGTCAGAAAGAGGTAAAGATTTCTTTATAGAACGAGGGGCTAAGTCAAAGGGCTGCAGTAAGAAGACAAAGGAAATAGTCTTCTTTTTCATCTCATGCATTTCTACATGGGATCTGAGACATTTTTTGACTGAGTACCTTCATTCTTATCTCCTAAAAAAAAAAGATGTATGAATCCTGCTTTCCCAACTACAGTCATGTGAAAAAGTAAATGAATCCATTGATTTTTAAAAAAATTTTCCACTATATTTCAACATACAGATAGTTGAGCCTTATTTTAACATTATTGTTAGATAAAGGGGATATAATATAACAAATACAGCAACATTCAGCATATGCTTTCTGTAGCCCATTGTAAACATAAAGATGAAATGAATCATCCATACGTTGGCATCTTAGGGAACAACTGAATTGGAGTGGACGGGAATTGGACCCTTTCAGTCATGAGTTAACTAAGAAATAAAAATGTTGCTTTCAAAACAAGGAAGGATATAGCATAGCAAGGACAGTACTTGGGTATAATGCAATCAGTAATTGAATAAAAGCAATTAAACCTCATAGATAACCCTTTAACAATGATCAAAACCTATACTCCAACCGTTGAAGCAGAAGAAGAGGAAGCCGATGAATTTTATGATCACTTTTCCTTTGGAATTGGCAGAACATGCAAGCAAGATATCCTGATTGTAACATGAGACTGGAATGTCAAAGCGTTAAGAAGGAAATCAGTGGGACTCTACCACCTAGGAAATCAAAATATTTTAACAATTTCTACCAAATGTCTTCTTGTTAACACAGACTTCCAATGACATCTATATATGTGAACGTCACCAGATGCATTACACAGAAATCAAATTGGTTATGTTGTTGGTATAAGAAGATGGAAAAGCTCACTTATAATAGCAAAAGTGTGATCAGAGACTGACTGTGAAATAAAATACGAATAGCTCATGTGAAAATTTGAAGCCAAGCTAAAGAGGAGTAAGACAGCAGATTGGTTTCCACAAAACGATATATACCCACCATTTTTGTTATAAGCCATGATTCAGAGTCTGGTTCTGACCAGAGGTGGGCTGCTGCCGGTTCGGACCGGTTCGGGCAAATCAGTAGTTCCGACCAGCGGCTGGGCCCACCCAGCCGCCCCAGCGCTATCCCGTCCTATATAATCGTGTGTGTGAAGCCGCGCGCTCACATTTTCAGTTCTGGGCGAACCAGTTGTTACATTATGTGACGCCCACCTCTGGTTCTGACCCGGGAGCTTTGAATACTGTGTTTGTGTGTGCATTATCAACGCTGAAACAGAACAATTTTTAAGGAAAACAAAAAAGAGTCACTTTGAAGCCCTGAATTGCTACAAAGGCACAGTAACTGTGGAATGAACTTAAAGAAATTGTTAATGAGGAATGTGGGAAAAAATTGCCAGATTTAAAAAAAAACCCAAAAGAAATCAAGCTAGATGTTAGAACAAACCATGAAAATTATCAGGAAGAGAAGAGAACCTGAAGCCAAGAAATACAGAAATCTCAGGAAAGATCTTAACAAAGAATTTTAGAAAGCTGTTACAATGACATCTGTAAAGACATCAAGATGGAGAAAGCCACACACACACAAAACCACAAACAAACAAACAAACAAAACAAAACAAAACCAAGGAATGTCTTCCAAAGTATTTTTGAACTCAGATGGAGATTCCAACTTTGAAGTGATATGCTAAAGGCTGCCAATGGACAAACAGTAACTAATGACAAGAAGTACTAGAACTGTGATGGCGAACCTATGGCACGTATGCCACAGGTGGCACGCGGAGCCATATCTGAGGGCACGCGAGGCGTTGCCCTATGTCAGCTCCAGTGCGCATACGCGTGCTGGCCAGCTGATTTTCGGCCTTGGGGAAGGCCGTTTTTGCCCTCCCCAGGCTTCAGGAGGCTTCCCTGAAGCCTCCGGAGTGCGAAAAACGGCGCAACGGGCAAACCGGAAGTTCGGAAAAACGGACTTCTGGTTTGTCCGTTGGGCTGTTTTTCGCACTCCAGAGGCTTCAGGGAAGCCTGAGGGTGAAAAACGGCCCAACGGGGGGTGTGTGCTTTCACGGGGATGCACGCATGTGCAGAGTGGGGGGGAGGGGGGTTGTGTGCCAGCA
>QLTV01002925.1:2997799-3018181 GCA_003457575.1 Thermophis baileyi | reverse complement strand
AGCAAAAAAAAGAGAATTATGGGTCTGTTGCCAAAAATCACCAGGTGACAATTACAATATCCTGGCCTCCTCCACAGGCTGGCATTTGAAATCACTGGCCTGTATTTTTGGCAAAATTTGTAGTGGTTGTTAAGGAATTGTGCAGAGTAACCTCTGGGTCCTGAAGGTTTGCACAGTTCACTGTAATGTTGCAGTAGATATAAGTAATGGTTCAGTCAATACACAGATACGTTAAAGTATAAAAGTAGTTTACTTAAAGAAATAGCACAGTCCAAATAACAGTCCGAATCATACACGTTCTATCAGTCAGTATTCAGAAGTACAGCAGTCTTCTTACCAGCCTTTCTTTGTCTTAATCAGCAAACAAAGATTCTCTACTATCACAAATAGCTAGCTACACACAGAGCTTACTTTTAGACACGAAGTCACTCAGCAATGAATCAGCAAAAGAGAGAGAACTAACCATGTTCTCTAGCTCCCTCTTATGGCCGTTACTGCCAGTCAGAATGCAGCAATGCATTTAAAGCCATATTACATATATATATTAAACAGTGATTTGTGGCTTGTTTATATTAACCAACCCAACTGTTTGGACAGAGTCCTAACATGTTCCACTTACCTTCCCCACCGGTTCGCTTCGCGACGTTTTGCGTTCCCTCGCGCAGTTTTGCTTCCGCACATGCTCAGTAGCTGCAATCAGCCCGAAACACAGCTGAAGAGCTGATCAGCTGTGCTTCGGGCGAAGGAATAAAGGTCAGTATAAACCCGGGGGGGGCAGGAGGGCCCTTTTTCAAGCAGTAGAAGAGGAAAAACCTTCCAAACAGCAAAAAAAATTCCCAAAAAATTCACAAAAAAAACTGGCGGCGCCCACGGACCGGCACCAGCCAATACACTTCAGTGACGTCACCAGCGGGTTGCTACCGGTTCGGGCCATCCGGTCCGAACCGGGAGGAACCCACCCCTGCCAACAACTCCAAATCACTCGTTCATTCATGTAACTTATTGGATAAATAGACTCTGTTTCTTCACACTAAGAATTAAGCAATCTTGTTTTCTCCAGTTTCTTGGACCATATAAAATTAAAGTCTGGAAGTTTTGATTGTCTATTGTTCCTACCACTGTCCCTACCTGTCTTAGAATTTGGGTGAACCAAATTAGGAAACCAGGGCTTCTGCTCTGACTTTTATGCAAAACGAGAAGTGTTCAGTAAGCTTTCTGTTAGAAAAATCATATAGAAGACTATCCTGAGCGATGTCATTGGTAAATATTTTGCATCTTTCTCTCTGTATGCCCTTGAATTCTTGAATTTCAGTTCTATTTATTGCTTGTTATTATGTTTAATCTTTGGCTGTTGAACTGCATTATACCAAAAAGTATTTGTTACATTTTCTTTCTATAATGGTGGTGCAATTTAGCCTGTAACATGCTGGATAATTATTAGGCACCTTCAGTCTGGACTGAATATTTCTGATTGTTTAGATTAGAGAGATTGAATTACTAATTAGACTAGATATGTTCCTAAATTGATTTTAAAAGCTTTATTTGCACTTCATTTATTACATGAAAGGAAAGAGATCTTCCTTCCCATGCTTTTTCCACAGGGTAAAAGGTCAGAGTATAATTGACAATTAATAATCAAATGGCAATTACATGCAATAATTCTTTTTCACCTCGCATTGCTGCTTTCTTCATCTTCTTTGAAATGCCTGGTATATTTCTGCTATCTTCTTCCTTTTATGTGTGGCTTTTTTATGCTTCCCTTTCCCTTTTTCATTAAGTAGACAGAAGCATTTGCCTCTAGCAGCTTATCTTAAGTACTATAAAAGGGACTGTAAATTATTATTTAATTTATTATAAGTGTTATGTTATTTTTAATCGCAGAAGGGAAGAAGTACTTGTGAGGGTTGAGGTTTTTTTGCTTCAAATACCAAAATAACTACTAGCTTTGGATTTGAGAGAAGAGCATTATGTGCTGCTCTATTTTGGGGAACTAAATGGTTTGGGCTGACCTTGAACTGTTCGGTATGTGTGATTTTTCTTTCCTGGTGATGCATCAGAAATTATCACAATATTTGTGATATATTCAATATTCATATCTGAATAGCCAGGTATGGTAAACCAATGTTTGAAGCCTTTCAGTTTTCATTCTCCCTATTTGTGCTCTGGGAGTAGGTTGATAATAGTTTAAAATTTATTTTTATATGTGCTAAATAAACAGGTGGATGTTATTTTTTTTTTCTCCCTCTTTCCAATCTGGCTTTATTTTGCAGACCTTGTGCCTGGCAATTATTTTTAGAATAATGCTGTTTTGCCCACTTCCAATTACTCTCCTCAACTCCCACTTTCACCCACATTCTCTGTTAAGAATGTGATTTGATTTGTGTTGAACCTTCTTCCTTCTGGAGAGCGGAATTATATAATAATCATAAAATCTTCCCTCAGCTGTAATACTACATGCCAACTGCTGCCAATTAAGGAATATTCACTTAGTTGTTCTGATCCTATCCCCATGTTGATGAATCAGGTTTTTTTTTTTGAGGGGGTGGGGAATAGAAAGAAGGTTCCTTGAAAAGCAACCACTATAATCTGAATGAAGTCATACCGGAGGTATAGTTGCTTGAATTTGCTTCAAATTCAGCATGCTTTTGATGGGAGATCCAGGACTACATTCTTGTTCCAAATGTTTGGATTACTATGTGGTATTGGGAAGATAGAAAGCTAAAGATGGAGGAATGCCATGATTAACGCTTAGCTAAGGGAAATGACTTGTATGGTCACCACAGGTAGTCCTCAACTTAGAACCATTTGTTTAGTGACCGGTCAAAGTTACAACAGCACTGAAAAAAGCGACTTATGATCGCTTTTTACACTTAGGACTTGCAGCATCCCAATGGCCGTGATTAAAATTCGGATGCTTGGCAACTGGCATGTATTTATGACAGTTGTAGTGTGCCGGGGTCATGGGATCACCTTTTGTGATGTTCTGGCAGGCAAAGTCAACAGGAAGCCAGATTCACTTAACAAGCATATTACTAACTTAACAACTGCAGTGATTCACTTAACAACTGTGGCAAAAGTCATAAAATGGGAAAAACTCACTTAACAACTGTCTTATTTATCAATGGAAATTTTGGACTCAGTTGTGATCGCAAGTTGAGGACTACCTGTTTTACAGGGGTCATATGAGTTCAGAGTTATTATGTTTTAATGGGCTCTAATGAGTGAGTATGTGCATGCACATGTATGTATGCTTCCTGCTTTGCATAGAATCTGCTCATCCAGGATGGGCTGGCCAAGAGGACAAGCTGCCAGTAGTCTCCAGTCTGGGATCTTAGTAGAACAGGGATCTCAAAATAGATTTCCCTTTTTATATATTGTTAGAAGCAGGTTTTACGTAAGATTAAAAAACTACATAAATAAAAAGTAGAAAAAAGAGATATGGAAAATAAAAGGAAAAGATAACAGAAGGAAAAGAAAGATATCTAAAGAAGTGACTGCCTATCTTTGCAGTACTTATAAACATGATAGTTACCATCTCCTCCCTCCCAAATTACATATCATGCTTCTTCCCACAAGCAACCCTTTTTAATTAGTAAATCCCAACATCACCAATTCATTTTTGTCCATTTTCAGCAAAAAGTCCATAAATTTCCTGTCTTTGTTCCCTCCTTGGTCAAACAAGTCAGTTTAGTCATTTCTGCAATCTCTGCTATCTTTCTCCATTGGTATATCTTCCATCTTTATGTATATAAGAGACTCGCTGTAGTTCTTAAGATTTTTCAATCACAGTCCTCTCATTTTGCAATAGCTTACTTCCCTTGGAGAGTCAGAAAGGCAGGTAAAACAATTCTTTATCACAAAGCATGAAGTGTTAAGTAATTTGGAATGTATCTCTCCACTGAAATCTAATTTTTAACATTGATTTTATTAGTGGTTGATGATGACGTATGTTTTTATTAGAGTAGCATCTTTTTATACATTGACCACTTTACAGGATTGTAGTGTTTAATTGATTTTATGAAGTTGTGAGTCCCCTCAAATCAGTAGTGGAGGCAGAATATGAATAATTATACAGAAATATATATGAAGTTTATGGGAATGGAAGGAACAGATTTCAATTTTCAATTGTCTAAAAGCTATCATGTTTCTTAAATATTCAAAAAAGCAGAAGAATGATTAGTTTCATTTCTTAAAAAAGGTTTATTTCTTAAAAGTCAACATCATTAAAAAAGATCAGCAAAAGTGTTATTTTTAACATAGATAATGAAATGCTCTCTAGCTGTAGTGTATTAAGTCTGTCTCAGTGTCTGCTGTTAAAGTTGTGGTCCTTGTGTTCTGTGATCTCAGCTGTATTTCTTGGAAAACATAAGTTATTTGGCTTGTCACTTTCTTGTAAGAAGTTGGTCAAAGTATTGTCATCTGCTGAGTAGATAGAACAGGAGAGTAAGTCATTATGATCACATTTGCAGCTGATTAACTACTTGGAATTGACTAGTGCTTTCAAAATAGCCATTAAAAAAAAAGTCTAAATGGTGATTTCCAAGAAGAAAGATATTTGGGAAAAGGAGGCCAACTATACTTGGGGTCCAGTGAATAACAAATAAATCTGGAGCTATGGAAAATGACTTGCTCTACTGAAAACTGCATTAGGGTATTTTCAGTACACTTGTTAATTGTGTGGAGTACTGAAGGGGTGGGTTCTAAATTACCTCGCCGCCGGTTCGCTTCCTCCCGCGCCGTGTGGCTGCGCATGCATTGCGCGCTGCGCGGCCGTGCTGCACGCTTTGCACGCGTGCGCATGCGCAGTGCTGAAAATTTGCAAAAAATTCCCCCCAAAAAGCCAAAAACAAGATGGCGGTGCATGCGCAGTGCTGGGGACTCGGCTTCTGCGCATGCGCAGAAGAAAAAAAATAACAAAAAATAAAAATAAAAAAATAAAATAAAAAAAATAAAAAAATAAAATATGGCGGCATCCACGGACCGGCACCAACAGAACCGGCTCCATGACGTCACCAGTGGTTTGCTACCAGTTCTATAGAACCGGTGCGAACCGGGAGGAACCCACCTCTGGAGTACTGCAAGTAATAGAATGACTTATGTGATCAGGTTGGTATATGTAAAACTTACTGTTAGTGTGGAAAGATATAGCAAAAACTGATGAGTTTTTCTGATCTAACCAGTGGTGACAAATCATTTTGGTGACTAAAATGAATCATTTGGATGTGTTTCAAGGGGATCATTTTCGAATCTTTTTATTGTGGCTTTTGGAAAGATGCAATAGTGCCCACTTATTTTTCCTTTTACATCAGACATTTGACCCCATTGACACTAAACCACTCTCTGGTCATCTTAGTCCTGGCTTCCATAAAAGGGAACAAGAATAAACTTTTTACAGGATTTTCAGTACTCTTGCCTGGAAATTCTTACTTCATTTCTATCCAGAATATGCCTGCTTTTGTTCCTTTTCTTATTGATTTGTTTAACTATTGGATCTAAAGAATTATAGTTAGATAATGATATCTACATTTATTTATTTATAAACAACTCAAGGTGCTGAGCATATCTAATGCTACCTCCTCCTCCTGTTTTCCCCATAACAATAACAACCTGTGAGGTGGGTTGGGCTGAGAGAAAATGAGTGGTCCAAAGTCAGTCAGCTGGCTTTCATGGCTAAAGTGGGATTAGAATTCATGGTCTTGTGGTTTCTAGCCTGGCGCCTTAACTACTAAACTAAACTGGCTCTAAATACGCATGTAATTACAATGGTAGTGCCATGATGTTACATCAAATAAAGTATTAAATTCAGCAACATTAAACTTTTATTCAAAACACAAGATATGGAAAATATCATAGGGCAAATATTATTATGTGTGAAGCTAAATATAGAGAACTGAACCATAGAGTTCTCTCTCTGAAAATATTCTTTCTGAAACAAATTATAGAAGGAGTGGCAGAACCTGGGGGCGGAGTCAAAAGAGGAATCAGCCTAGAGTCTCTATGTAGCCACAAATGGACCAAATCCAATCCCTCTTGAATTCTGTTGAAAAGTTTTCTGTGAGTTGAGTAGAGTAGTGACAGGAGCAACAGAATAATAGAGTAATTGTGAATTAAACTGATTTGTTACTAATCATGCCTATGCATAAGAATCTGTTCAACTAACTGTTAGCACTATCTTGGCATTAGATAAAGGTCAATTGAATTCAAGAGGGGTTAGACTTGGTGCACCTGTGGCTACATAGAAGCTCATTCCTCTTTTGATTCCACCCCTGGTTCTGCTACTCATTCTCCTACACCAGTGGTTCTCAACCTTTCTAATGCCGCGACCCCCCCGTGACCCCCCCTGCCGCCGACGCGTCCCCCTGCCCCCGCAACCCCCACCCCCCCCCCCCATGCGCAAAGCCCTCTGCATATGCGCAAAGCATTCTGCGCATGCGCAGAGGGTAAAAGAACCCAAATGGCGGCAGGTGGGCGAAGTCTCCCGCTTCTGTCGCTACCGGCTATCAGGCGACCCGCAGGCACGGCCGAACCGGGAGCATTTCACCCCTGCAGTGACGGTGGCACCAAGATGGCGGGCTAATGCGCACGGCGACCCCTGTGAAATGGTCGTTCGACCCCCAAAGGGGTCGTGACCCACAGGTTGAGAACCGCTGTCCTACACAAATGCAGGGAATTTGCAACATTGGGACGTCCGGTAGTTTTTAGTGGTGGTAAGATGTCCTGATGTTATTTTAATTAGGAGTCCCAAAGATATTTGTTCCTATCCTAGGTTACTCAGTCTTGCTATTTAGATGCCCTTTAGAGACACCACTGGGAGATGCCAGAGACAGCTACACTCATTATTAAGTTGGTATTCTTTTCCTGCTTATTATTTAGAGAGTTATGACTTGAAATATATTCTGACATCCATTCATATGACATCCAATCCATATTCCTTTGGGAATAGGATTCAGGGTTCTCAGAGTATATAGGAAGGACACACAAATATATCCACGGATATAAACGTAGAGCAAATGGTAATACATGCTGCAGAGTAATGAATGTCCAGAGGTTGTAAATGTAGTATATAAAACATATTTATATTTAATAAAATTTGTATGCTGCCCAACTCCCGAAGGACTCTGGCTTTGCTTGTTAATACCTTTTGTTGGAGGACAAAACATGAATAAAACTCAAATAATTCCATATAGAATTTTATCATTCTGTACAGAATGATGAAACTTAAATTTGGATGGAGGGAACACCAGTGTTGTCTTAGCTATTGCATATGATTTAAATTTATTTTTAAATTACATGAGCTAAACTATCCTTTTTATCTCCAACAAAAATTATCAGAATTTGCGAGAGTCTTGCTGGGAAAAAGCAGGGCACTTCTTTGATCTTCCGGATTTCTTATCATGGAAAGCAACAGGTGCCACAGCAAGGTATGCAAAAATATTATGGCATGTTTTGTTTTTTCTCATCTCTTTTCTTGAGCCAACTTTTTCTTTTATTTATTTTGACTGTATGCAATGTACATACACCTGCATACGATTTAAATTACATCTTGAACCTATCTTGCTGTTGTGCATTCCTGAACAAAATAGTTCCTGTGAGCATTTTCAGTTCTTAATTAATTGTTGTTACTATTGGTTCCCTAATTCCACATTCACATATCTGGAATTTGACCAATTCAGTACCAGTTTCTTGGAGACAACAGCTAGGGCATTATATTTCACAGGGGATAAAACAGCTCTTTCCAATTTAAGTAAAAAGAAATCCAGATTTTACACCCCCTGTTGGAACTAGAGGGAGAACAGCCAAATGAATGTTTTTTTTTTCTTTTTGAGAATTTACAAGCTCTTAATTCTTGAAATAAAACATATGAATTTTTAAGAGCAATTTATAGTTTAAGATATATGTACATATATTGACTTGTAAAAGTTGATATTTTGCTCTGTATCTTTTATATTACGCAAATAAGAGAAACAATATCTGGAATGAAGGTAACTTCAGTAATTTGCTGTTGCCATAATAGGCAGTCATTGGTAAAACTGGGCATTAATATTGCCAGCTTTTATTAAAATCAAGTCATAAATCTAGTATCAATAAATTGGGAATGTAATCTAAAGGCTAACCTGAGCAGCAGATATTGAAAATTCTTGCCTTAATTTTGATGGAGTAAAAGATTTAATAGTAGCCATAAGTTTGAGTTTCACAACTCTCATGAGACCACTTTTCCAGGACTGAAGCAAGCAAGGCCTTGCATGCAATCCAATTTTCAAATGTTCCCCCTTTGAAGAATTTCTGCCCACCCTCTTGGAAGATCCAGGCCTGGACATTGTTATATTCTGTAATTCAATC
This sequence comes from Thermophis baileyi, assembly GCA_003457575.1. Lineage (NCBI taxonomy): Eukaryota > Metazoa > Chordata > Lepidosauria > Squamata > Dipsadidae > Thermophis > Thermophis baileyi. The sequence goes on along the minus strand of QLTV01002925.1, from coordinate 3,009,841 downwards.
CTATTCTGTCTCCAGCTGGATTCTTCCTAGGAGTTTTGGGGAAAGAACGTATTTCTGATCTTCTATATTTTTATACTGTTTATGTAACCTTTAGGTGTGTTGAGGGGAGAGCGCAGGAATTGTAAAAGGAGATGCTGAGATAATTAACTTTTATGTAAACTGATTTTTGAAAGAAGAAGACTTAGGCTGCATTATACAGCAGAGAGGGCTAAGCAACTGCATTCTTTCCCTCTGTTTCCCAGGGACAGTATCACTTCTGTGGCCCCTGCCCCCCTGCCCGATTAATCTTTTTAATCGGCTGGGAAATAAGTAGTCAGATTCGGTGGTAAGAATTTACACGCAGTTTATGCTCTCCCCCGCTTGTGATACTTCGATGTTGTTCTGTGGTGAAGACAAAGGTGTTTAAAATGAAATGATAGCTTCCTTTAAGACACTGTAAGTTTTTCATTTCTGGTTGCAAAAAAATATGGTTTATTTATTTATTTAATAAATTTATGTAGTTGCCCAACTCATGCATGGTGTCTTCAGGCAGCTTACAGTATTAAAAATCCACAACCCAAAGCCTGTCAAACCGCCCCCCCCCCAAATCACCACTACCATGATGCACAAACTTACTGGCAATTTCACACCAGTATTAATCTGGAATAAGCAGGATGGGTCCAATTTATTTTATGGTTTGTAACTTAGTATCATCAAATGAAACTGGTGCATTTCACGCAATGATTTTCTGGTATTGGTTCATCTCAGCATTGCAACATCTTGATGGATTCTGAGTGATGCTGCATTGAGCAAGAACTCCACTCATTTGTTTTCATTTGCACTGAGTAGACCTTATTCATTACTCAATTTTTGTAGCAGTAAAGATCTTGTCCAGGTTTTTGTCTTGTAATTCTTCTGGTCTCAAGGGTTTTTATTATCATTATTATTATTTTAGTTTTCTCCAGTCTTCAAGTTGCAGCCAATGCTGTCCATGATAATGTCAACAATAAGTACCTCCTAATGCAGTTTGCTCCTTTCATCTACCTTGGAAACCTTTTCTTTTCCATTTGTCCAAATGGCTAAGTTTTCTCTCAGCTGGCAGTGACACAATTCTTCACCTGGAGCTGGCAGCCTTCAGACTGATAGCTTGGAAAGGATGTTTTTAGGACCTTTCTTTGAACACAGTGGCTCAAATTTCTATGCACGGCATGCAAACCTGCTCGGCAAGCAGCTGTTCTATAAATTGGTTGAGATTTCATGAATGAAGGCGAATATATGTGTCCCAGGATAATGTTGCAGGAACCAATCTGGGTTGGTCACCGGGACCAGAGGTTTTGTCTTCCGAGTTTTCGGAATCATGCTGGAGCCCGTCTTCAGGGAAGTTCTCTCTGCTAGAGCACGAGTCCGAAAGCTTGGAAGATAAAACCTCTGCTCCCGGTGACCGACCCAGATTGGTTCCTGGTTGAATTTTGGCTCTCTTGTTGCTTTCATTGAATTTTTCTCCTCCTATATTTGGAATTTTTGTCTTTGTAATCAAAGAAACTTGCCTCCCCCCCGCGCCAGGGGTGAAATGCTCCCGGTTCGGCCCGGTCCGGGCATACCAGTAGCGCCGCCTGCCAGTGGTTCGGAGAACTGGTAGCGACGGCAGCGCGAGGCTCCGCCCACCCGCCTGGACACCACCATTTTGTGTTTTTTTACCCTCTGCTCATGCGCAAAGCATTCTGCGTATGCGCAGAGGGTGAAAAAGCCCATGCGTGAGCGGAGCGTGGGCAAAAAGCGCGCGGGCAGAGCGAGCGCTTCTGAACCAGTAGGGAAGGTAAGTAGATTTCACCGCTGCCCCCCCTTCAAATAGCAAAAAATTTCTTCCTCATTGATATGCAGTTTGGGAAAAGACTTTTGAACATTTTCCCTTCAAGAACATCAGATTTGTACGGAATTTACTTTTAATTTTCTCTGAGATGATGGACAAACTTTTTGAAACTGTAGCTATCTCCTCACTTCACTCTTTTATTTGTTAACATTCTTAGCTGTCATACTGTCAGCATGATATCCCAATGAAATTTGCACCCTGAGTTTGAACGAGCTATACCTGTCATTTCATAGGGATAAGATGATCTTGTGACCAGGTATAACCTTTCTTCCCAAAGTTGCCACTGAAACTTATCTGCCTCAGCAGCAGGTGTTGCCTGCAATTTTTCTAGATCTCACAATGCCATTAGAGCATTCTTTTGATCTGTGTGATAAGCAGCGGCTATTGTGTTCCCCTTTGACCAAACTGCTCAAGTTTTATGAAGATCCTCATTAGCTCCTGTTCTGTGACTCTTGGTCAGTGTAGATCAGAGGTCTTCAAACTTGGCAACTTTAAGACTTGTGGGCTTCAACTCCCAGAATTCTCCAGCCAGCTGGCTGGAGAATTCTGGGAGTTGAAGTCCACAAGTCTTAAAGTTGCCAAGTTTAAGGACCCCTGGTGTAGATAGACATAATAAAGCTTTTAAACCATACATAGAGTTGGTTTACCATCCCAAGCTCAACAGCTTTTCACAAAGTGTAAGACTCCGAAGTATATTACAAAGGAAATGTCATTTTGAATTAAACAGATGTTTTAAGATTAAGCTTCTGAATCTTACATACAAACTGTAAAACAGGTACTCATTTTTTCCCCTATATAACTTATATGCAACATTTTGTTTTACTGCCACTTGCCAAAGGATCATACCATTAATTCAGGGTTTCCCAACCTTGGCTGCTTTAAGACACATGGGCTTCAACTCCCAGAATTCTGCAGGCAGGCTGGGGAATTCTGGAAGTTAAAGTCCACTTGTTTTAAAGTGACCAAGGTTGGGAAACCCTGCATGAAGCTATAAATCATCATTGTAGTGCAGTGTCTTGCAGCATATATAAAGCAGGAAGATTTTGAGATACTTTCTACATTATTTTTTGATTTGTTCTGGTTCTATTTTTTTCTCCTTTGCAGTGTTTAATTCCTATATAATCAGCTGAAGTAAGTAGCACCTCAGTGTTCTACCTCAGTCGAAGCATCTGGACTGGTTGTCCCTTAAGGTCTAATATTTGCAATCTGAAACAATTTATAAATTTGCTTTTTTTTAAAAAAATGTGCATCAGTTCTTGATAGATAAACATACATTCTTTTCACTTTAGAAAACCAAATGAACTAGTTCAGCAATGAAAAAAGGAGATGATGGAGATTGGAGGCAGAAATTGTAATGGGTATATGGCTCGCTGGCTGGCTGCCACAGTGACAAAGAACTCCGAGCCAACCATGAAGTCATGCCGAATTTAAGGAGTTTCACTGATCCAAAGCACGGTGTCTTTAATTTTACAAAGTAAAGTCGTCTTAAGCTAGACTATTAAACAAAGACCCTTCAATGACACGGGGAGGGAATAGTGCTTGTACATTTTAGTTTGAAAACATGAAATATAGTGATATGAAAAAATTCACTTTTTCTCACTTTCTGTGACTAACTTCCCCAGCCTTGAGCATAGCATTGGCACTCTGCATTTCCTGCTGTTCTAGCGGTATGTGAAGGCTTGGTACGAAATTTGAGAAATGTATGTACTTTTCTATTTCAGGAAAATGAAGTCAGGAATTGAATGTGTGTGTTGTTGGCTGTGAGGCTGTGATTTTACCCTGTGTGGCTTGGCTTCTCACTATTTTTATTAGTGAGTAAAAAATGCCAAGTCCTTATTCAACAGAATAACCGACATTCTCTTCTCCATTTCCTAAAGGAGCTCATGTATTAATCTTTTTAAAACTGAGAGATAGGTTCTGGTAAAAGTAGTACAGAAGAGTAAAAGCAATGGAGACTAAATAGAAGATTAAACTTTTGTTTATCACTGTCAGCATAGAGCCTGCTAATAAATGCAGATTCTAAGGTCAGATTATTATTATTTATCCCATCATTTTATAGATGACAAACTTTACAATTTGCTGACATTTATTTGCCTTCTTTGTCATCTTTATTTTTTGAGAGTGAGATGATTGACGACTGTCTCCAAAGCCTCTGTACGAACAATTCTAAACAATAAGGACATTTTATTGTCAGAGCAGTTGTTCTAACTGAAGGTGCTGTACCTTGTAGAGATTGTGATTATTTTTTGGTGTTTAATCATAATATGCTTTCTTTGATTTGATATAGAACCTTGTACAAGCCCAGCAATTGAAACTTATTGAATAAATTATGATTAAACAACCCTAAGAATAGTGTCACATTAATCCAAACATTGTCAGATTGCATTCACATCATAACATTATATCAGCAGCAACTGCTTAATAAAATAATTAATTTTAGCTCTGGGGCATTATGAAATCTAACGCCAATAGAGCAATAGAGCAGTCCCAGTGAGTTAACGGCAATTTTATTCCAGATAAATAGGCATAGGATTTACCATATAAGCAAATCCTTACACATTTATAATCTAGATTAGGGGATAAGCAAAATCAATGCTCCCACTTGCCTCCAGGAGCTGTGGGTGCTCCAACACGAGGTTTTTAAGAAGAGATTGGACAACCATTTGTCTGAAATGGTATATAGGGTTTCTTGCTTGAGCAGGAGGTTGGACTAGAAGACCTCCAAGGTCCCTTCCAACTCTGTTATTCTGTTATTCAGTTCATTTTAGCTTCAGCCAGTCAAGTAAATTGCAATGATTGAGGCAGCTGCGTTCAAAATATTTGAAGGCTGTTCCCATGACCTAAATAACTATGTATTAAATAATTTATCAAAATGCTACACCTTATTCTTTTGTTAATTGAAAATTGTACTTGATGAAATTGTTGAGAGAGACTTTAGGAATGAATACCTTGATTTTGTTTCTGATATTTTGTGTCCCCCCCCCTTCACTCCTCAGTCTGAAGTAGTTTATACTGAAAGCAGAACTCTAAGGTCTTCCACATAAGTTGCTCTGGAATACAAGTTCTGCATTTTCTTTGGCTTGAAATGATCAGTATGAAAAGGAATTCTACCATTCTACTGCAGAGCGACCTATAAATAATTCTCCCAAATGCCAAAAACAATTACTCCTAGCCAATGTAAAATGTTGTCCTCTTCAACATGGCTGTTATTGAATCAAACGAAAACCTCTTTGTTATGTATGATAAATGCTGGGTGGGATAATTTAATTCAGCGACTAAGCTCCCTTTACCAATTTCCCATATAGAAATACCTTGAAAAGACATTACCTAAAGAAAATGCTGTGGGTCAATATTTTTCATATATTAATTGGTTAAAGACCTTTTTAACACGTTGGTATCTCACATTATCCATCTTGTTACTTTTGAGAGCTGTGTCTGACAATTTACTGTCAGATCAAATTCTTTTTTTTTTTTAAACTGAGATACAAGTCTGGTGTTCTGTTTTCATGAAGTCTATGCCATAGCTCAAAAAAAGCTGTTTAGCTTCATTCTAGACATGAACTTTGGAAAAGTGGCAGAAAAAAGCAAATTAAACTGCTGTGCCTTTCCCCCCCCCACCGGGTAGTCTGCATTCCTTTAAACTCTCTGAGATCAGGCTTTTACCTCATTATTTTTCAAATTATTTGGCCCAGAACTTAACCACTTTGACTCCTGCTAGAAATGAATCACCTTGCCGTGCATTTTTTTTTTAGGGAAGCTGTTTTGAATTTTAAGGTTCTGAAGTTAAATAATGTATCCTGAGGGTTTCAATTTCCTCATTAAAATTATTTTCCTCCCTTATGCTATTAATGTTAGTAATAATTCTAGTAATAATTTAACTTAGTAATATTACCTGTATCATGTTCTCTCTGTACAGTGATATTTTTTGTTTCCTTGTTATCTTGCAAATAGAAGTTGCTTGTGTATATTCACTAAATCCCTGCCAATCTGTAACAAAACATTAGCAAAACATTAGCAAAAAGTCCAGAACCAGTATGAACTTACTTTCAGAGAAATCTAATGTGGATGCATGCTGTTTTATACATGCTAATAAGAGAGAGAAAATTTCCATGTCTAAGAGAGCAGTTTAATTTTGCTTGAAATTGGGCTTGCTATATATCATATTACTTAAAAATTTGTGAACCCTTTTGAATTTTCAATATTTCTACATATATATGATGAAAATATGATTTGTTCTCCACATAACTCCTAAAACTAGTTAAAGAAAACCCAATTAAACAAATAAATCAAAGACATTATACATTTTTGGTTTAGTATTAAGTATATTAGAACTCCAGTGCTGGTACAGATGGCAGCATAATGGGACATTTACAAGTTGGCTGGTTAAGTATTTAAGTAGTCTGTGTTTCATTGAACCAGAACTCAATATATTTTGTTTTGGATGTAAAAAATATGAAAGTGCAGGAAAAAATTCTCTTGTTCCATTTTTTAATATATAATTCTTATCAAAAATATTGACTATAATATTATATGTTTTCTTTCAGTCTCTTCTCTCTCTCTCTCTATAAATATATATAATAGCATGAAGTGCAGGTATTAATTAATTTCCTGTACTTAAAGAGATCCAATACTTGCCAGGATTTCAGTAAGATGAAATGATTAAATGATTACAAGTTAAAACCAAAGAGCAGATAAATTCTAAAGGTCCTTATTCTTGCCAGTGACTGAATTTAGAAAGTATATCCAAAAAATAAGTTTAAAAATGTGGAAAATTAAAATTACAAGAGGCTGGAGATCCTGCAGAAAAGGCCCCCTGAGAAAGAAATGTAATCGGTATTCTAGAACTTTGTTTAAAATAATATGATGGAATAAATTTATGAATACTTCTCAAAATACTAACCTTGGAGGTACTTAAAGATAAAGGTAAAAGTTTCCCCTGTCTAGTCAAGCCCGACTCTAGAAGCTTAAAAGCTCATCTCCATTTCTTAGCCGAGGGAGCCAGCGTTAGCGGAAGACATTTCCATGGTCATGTGGCCAGCATGATTATATGCCGAGGTGCATGGAATGCTGTTACCTTTCCACCGAAGTGGTACCTATTTATTTGCATTGCTTGTTTTCAAACTGCTAGATTTTCAGGCAAGTAATGGGAACTCATCCTGTTGCGTAGTGCTCAGGTCTCGAACCTGGGCTATCAGCTCAGTGTGTTAAACGGCTGAACCATCGTGGTCCTGGAGTTATGTACAGGGACTTAATACCTACAGAAAGAAAAGAGAATTGAGAGAAAGAGTAAAATGTACATGGTAAAAGAAAGAAAAAAGAAAGAAAGAGAAAAGAATATAATAAAGAGAAAAGAAATACGAAGTGATTTCCAATGTTCATCACAACAAAGTAATTCTTCACACTCTCTAAAGTTACAAACATTTATCTCTCCATCTCACATCCTATCTCTTATCTATAAGCAAATCCTTAAAACATAATCTTTTCAGTCCTAGGATCAGCAGAATGTCCTCGAAGAATAGCCAGAATTAATAACTTATTTTGTTTTAACCTTGATTAAATAAGCCAACTTCATATTCCATTTACTTCTAACTTAATACTTACTTTGTTCAAATATTGTTATAGGATTTGATTTCTCTTCATTTATCATTTGTTCCATCACACAGAGTTTTTAAAGGCTTTTTACAAGCCTCTCTTGTAAATCCAATATGAAAAAGATATCCACTCTCTTGGTTTGTCATTTGTATTTCCCTTTTAAATTTTAAATTCTCAGGTAGATTCTTTCATAGATCCAGTGAAACATCCTCTTCTAAATATTTCTCTTGTCAGTAATAAATCAATACCATCTCAATCTTGTCAGATAAAATTTTTACATTTTACATTTTTTTCAATAACATCTTTTAGACCAGTGGTTCTCAACCTTCCTAATGCCGCGACCCCCCCGTGACCCCTGCCCCGCCGCCGTGACCCCCTCCCTGCCCCATCCCCGTGCGCGATGAGGTGACAAAGGGGGCGTGCTAGCAGGGGTGAAATGCTCCCGGTTCGGGCGTGCCTGCGGGTCGCCGGACAGCTGGTAGCGGCGGAAGCGGGAGACTTCGCCCACCTGCCCGGACGCTGCCATTTGGGTTCTTTTACCCTCTGTGCATGCACAAAGCGTTCTGTGCATGCGCAGAGGGTAAAGGAACCCAAATGGCGGTGTCCGGGCGGGTGGGCGAAGTCTCCTGCTTCCGTCGCTACTGGCTGTCTGGCGACCCGCAGGCATGGCTGAACCGGGAGCATTTCACCCCTGCTGATGGTGGCACCAAGATGGCAGGCTAGTGCACGCGCCAACCCCTGTGAAAGGGTCGTTCGACCCCAAAGGGGTCGTGACCCACAGGTTGAGAACCGCTGTTTAGACATACTGTAAGCAAACATTATTACTGACATTGTTAATATTGTGGCTACTGTCTTCTGATTCCATTCTTAAAATGCCTCCATTAGTATTTTTAGTGTCATAATTTTTTCATAGTCTTTCTGGCTTGTGTAGTTTCCATAATTGTTCACTTTTTGAAATCATCATCATAACTCTTAAACTCTCCCACATCCCTTTCAAATCAAGGACCACCTCTGAGGCAGGAGGACATCCTGGCAGAAAATTAATTCCAATCTGTCCATCAACACAAATGGGGTTTCTTTAAAAACTTTTTTTTAAAGGAAAACTTTTATTAATCTAAGTTGTATATATTTAAAATAATTTTGCAGACAGAAACATGGGGCATCTGTTTCCAGCTTGGTATTTAAAGATTTTCCTGCAGATTTACTTTATGTTTTTTATTACTTTTTATTTGCTTTTGTTTCTCTTTCTGGTCGCCTTGCAAGAAAAAGTTTCAATTTCATTCTGGTAGAATAAGAACATTAAAGGAAGGAGAGGGAGGGAGGGAGGGAGGGAGGGAGGAAGGAAGGAAGGAAGGAAGGAAGGAAGGAAGGAGCGAGCTACGCCATATGGGAAAAATAGATTTTCCTGTCTGATTGCCAGCATTTACATTCTCTTATTTTAAATGTGTTCTAATATCTCCATAAATAAAAAGGCTCAATATAATTCATAGAAGGCAATGAGGAAACTTTGCAAGCCAAAGGAAGGAAGGAAGGAAGGAAGGAAGGAAGGAAGGAAGGAAGGAAGGAAGGAAGGAAGGAAGGAAGGAAGGAAGGAAGGAAGGAAGGAGCGAGCTACGCCATATGGGAAAAATAGATTTTCCTGTCTGATTGCCAGCATTTACATTCTCTTATTTTAAATGTGTTCTAATATCTCCATAAATAAAAAGGCTCAATATAATTCATAGAAGGCAATGAGGAAACTTTGCAAGCCAAATATTCAGAATTATTCTTTTTTTTTACTTATTTCAACTGCACTTAAAACTAACTCCAAAACCATCAATGTTCAAGTAGCCAGTCTCTAATTAAATGTCTGAATGACCTTAGGAAAAGAGGGGAAGAGATGCTGCCTAGGAAACAATCAGACAGGAGAGTCAGAAGCCCCCAATGACTTAACAGTCAGAGAAAGAAAATTAGGAAAGACCTGCCCTAATGGATCGCAGAGTTAGAAGTGACTGTGGGAAGTCTCTGTCTTCAGACTTGCAGGATTGTGTTAATGTAGCCTTGCAATGAACTGGAATTAGTCATCTAGTCCTGTTTCATGTCCGGTTTACCTGGCAGGGCTGACACAAGCAAACCAAAGCAGACTTTGGCATAAAAAGAATTTGAGGGGGAAAAAAACAATTTGAATGCTTGATAAATTTGAGTATGTACTCCATACTTTTTTTGTGTGTGCTGATAAACAGACTTTTCAGAGTTCTTTTAAAGATGGATCCACTGCAGTCATAAAGGCTATCCTGAATCTTAAAATCACCAGAATCCTCAAACGTGCTCTCACAAAATCAGCAGGACAAACCAATATTGCACTAGCGACTTTGTGTATTTATGTTCCATCCGTTTTTCTTTTGAAGGGCATGTATATATTTAAACTCACAGACATGAAATTTAACTTTACTAAAAGAGTCTTTATTAGAAAAAAAAAAGTGTGTTTTATTTTCAAGGTAAGCAGTCAATGGCATGATGTGAGGGAGAAATAGTAAGGTCCAGTATCGCACCCTTCTTTGCCATATGTTTCTAAAAAGCTCCTACTGTTTTGCTCTGAAACTCCATTCCTTGTTGACCCTACTCTACCTAAGCCAGTTGTACCCAGGGCATGACCCATTTTTTCTCTTTTGCTGGCCAAGGAAGGAAAATCCAAACTATATCATTGCAATTACAAGAGCTAAGACAACCTCTAATCACATCACCCAAAGCAGCACAGAATGTTTGAATCAGTTCCAGTCAAAATGACCTTCTTTTGATTCATGCTAGAACCAAACCAGACCATTCTGTGTTGTACATAACTCATAAAACATACACATTTTGTTTTGAGTACAAACTATTGAGGTTTCTTTTGTAAACTCCGCTACAGACTTCCATATGAAGGCTGGAGCTTTTGTAGATGTAAATAATAAAGACAGTTCAGTCTGTTGTTTTTTAAAATGGAGTAAGTCAAAGTTATATTTATTCAAAGATAATCTTTAAATCAGAGGAGCTTGAAAATTGTTCAAGCTGGAGCATGATTCGCATTTTGTATATTAATATGTAGAAGGGAATGCTGTTAATTTAATGGTTTTGTACTTCTGCTTTTGTAAGGCAACTTTCAAATTTACAGAAATTATCAGTGAGTAAGAAATGTGTATTTTATGATAAATCACATACAACATCTGTATTTATGGTATAATGTAATTCGAATATTAGTTTATAGTAGAATATAGGTACTGTTATCCTCAACTTATAACCACAATTGGGATCAGGATTTCCATTGCTAATCAAGGCTGTTGTTAAGTGAGCCACGCCTGATTTTACAAGCTTTTTTGCCATGATTGTTAAAAGAATCACTGCAGTTGTTAAGTGAATCACATGGTTGTTAATCAAGTCTGGCTTCTCCCATTGATTTTGCTTGCTGTAAAGATTACAAAATTGACATTGTTTGAAATGAGTGTGTTCTTCATTTGAAGCAATTTCAAGTTGAGTATACATCAAAGCCACTTTGACAGTAAGTGCCAATGTGGTATAGTGAGATATATGTTAGATTCCATCTGCGGAAAATCAGATTTATCCACTCTGAACGACGGAAACTCCTTCTGCTTGGAAGAATCTGGAAGAAAACAAAGACAGAGTTCCCCTGAATTGTCTCCTGGATAAAAGGGATACAAACCTAAATAACAAGAGCAACATAAATTGTTTCCGGAAAGCTGGTATATGAACAATATTTTCTTACTAAAAGGCAATAGAAGATTTATATCTCTAGAACTACTGTTTTGAAGTTTAGCTGACAAAATGCCTGTAGATTGCTTCCATTAGTGTAAAATAAGTTACCATTTGTATATCTATTTGAAGCAGCTATTACATTTCCAAATATCAACTTAGAGGCAGTTCTTGACAAAATTCTCATAGTTTTTTATTTTTTTTTCTGAATGCCTGTTAAGCTTTCTTTTGTTAATTTGAAATGGCATCCTCTGCAAATTGGATATTTACTAATAGTATGTCCTCCCCTGCTTCTGTTTATCTGTCTTTTGTGACGTTTACTGAGAATATTTGGTACCTATTCCCTGCTGCTCAGCTTAATTTTTGGAGCCTTTCTTTGGCTGGTTGAGTTCCCTCCAGCCTAATTTCATCCCCCATTTTCTTACTAGGTTCTAAAAGGACAGGTTTCCAAGAGTGTTACAGTGGAATAGGGATAATCGAGTCCGAAATGTGATTGTGTCCCTTCTCTCTATCCAGGGGATTTGGTCTTACCTAGGCAGCCATATATCTATCTCAAATTTGCCTCCTGCAATGGACAGCACTCCTTGTTTTTAACATACCTTTCTCCTGTTTGAGTGCTCCTGAAGTTGGATGACCATAATAAGACCAATCCTATTATGATTAAAGTTCTTTTTGCATGAAATATTTATGACGTTACTGTAGCTAAAGATTACATAGCGTCACAGTATAGCATAATAGCCAGTGATGTCTGGGGAAAGGGCCAAGAAGAAGCACCATTGAATGAACCTATGGTGGAATGTAGTCTGGATTCCCAGGAGGGAGGGGCTGCATTCCAGAGGAGCAAAAACCAAAATAGTTTGAGTGGGAGGAAGACT
>QLTV01002925.1:2970631-2993308 GCA_003457575.1 Thermophis baileyi | reverse complement strand
ACAACTTAACTGATTCAAGCCTTAAACAAACAATTGATTCTAAAAAAAACTACATTGAGTTAAGGAACAGGAAGAACGTGGTACAGGAAAATTAAAATTTATGGCATCTGCCATCTCATGCATTCCACCTAAGTAGCCAAGCATTACTTAGCTCACAGCGCCATCTAGTGGACAACGCTGGAATTTATGGAATTAATGCAAATTTTCATAGACACTCTTAAACCAATTGTAAACCAAAGCTGCTCACAGCACCATCTAGAGGATAAAGCTGAATTTCACTAAAATACGCATAAATTAGGGCATGCTCGTATCTTTTTTTTAACTGCCTAAACGCTGAATTTCATTAAAACACACCAGGTATAGGAAGCACTCATAACGCCCCTGCTGGTACTAATTAGAAATTCAAAAAAACACAAGATACGTATGCAGCGTCCTTACTGGGTCACACCTGAAATTCATTGAGCATGAAATACCGCGCCCTAGTGGTTGAAGAGTGAATTGCATTTCCACACACAAAAAAATTTTTTTTCTTCTTTTTAAATCTCCTACAACTGCCCAAAGCCTCTTGAATCCTCTAGTCATGGCAGAAGCTGATGTACCACATGCTGATTTGGATCTCAGCACTGATCCTAACACAAATGAATGCACTGATGTAGTGGAATCCCTTCCAAACCAAACTGAGATGGCTGATTCCCCACCTGAGCCCGACCCAACCTCAGAGGTCAATGCCCAACTTTCAAACAAGGCAGAAGCCTCTGATTTACAAAAACCCTCAGTCCTCCAGACCCAAATTCCAAAAGATACAGGGGCACGTCCGAAAGCCTATAACTTAAGACAGACTATAAAGCTTACTGCACCCATGCAGTGGCAATTGAAGAATGAATGGGACAAGCATTGCAACAATGATCAAATGCTCTGGAATAGATTGCTAAGTCTTCTCCACACCGAGACACAGTCATTTTCCCCAGGTCGCATCCGCTCACTGGAGAAAGATAAGAAGAAGGTGTACCAACAATGGAGAGACAACCTACACCAGATGGACACTTTATTATTGTGGTTTTGTGAGTTTCAGGCAGGGACTACCACAGCGAAGGCCCATTGACGTGTGTTACAAGGTCACACATTGTCAATTCTGCACCTACAACAGATAACTAACTGTGACTATACAGCAAGTTCTACCAAAATGGGTAAGCTTGTCACTGAGAGATTGGAATATTTGGTCTGTTCCTCTTTTTTCAGCAAACAAATTCTAACTGGATAAAATCTTCAAGTACTGAGATTTAAGAAAGCTATTCAAATCCTAAAATGGTAGTTGACAGAGATGCCTACAGAGGAGAGTCAAGGGAGCAGTAAATATTGAAAACCCCCATCCTATGGGATATCTCTCACAGTTGATATCTTAATCCAGTTTTCATAGTAGTTCTGTCGGTCAGTCAAAAGATAAATCAAGGAATTTCTAGCCACTATGTACACCATTTTCAAGGGGAAAATCAGAATACAACCATGATAAATTGATATTTTCCTTGGCTTTCATTAAACATGACCCTACATTATGATTCTAATTTACAGCCATGCCCCGGTCAAGTGTGAGGTATTATCCATTTTTTGTACCACTTCACAACAGACTTTCTTAAAGTAATGCCACTTTTTAAGCAGTCACCTGTGATACTGCCTGCTATGACAAGGTGGACATGGTTCCATTCAGAGGTAAGAAAAGTGAAAAGTTAAAGGCTTGCTGTGGCATGTATATTCCAGAAAATATTTAATAAACTGAAAATATTAATACAAACAGCATCAAGTGCCACTGTTTTTCCTCCACACCAATCCCAACACACCAGGAATGGATAACAATCTTGAAACTACTTGGCAGTTACCATGCACCCTTCTTTTTTTAAAAAAACAAAATTTTAATTTTATTTCCAAAGCTAAAATAAAAATCCCAAAAAAGAAAGAAAACAAAACTAGAACCATGTGCATAAAGACAAAGTAACAAAGATACACAATCTACTTTGTCATCATGCACTCCTTCTGTGTTGCTCTCCAAAACAATTATGTGAATCACAGATTGCTCACTCTACATAGTACAGAAGGGTATTTGATTTGGACTGGTATATCTCCTGCTGTTTCTAGTAAAAAAATCTGGATTTTAAAAATGTGATTAAGCTGATATAATTTAACATGCTTTGTGAACTCAAGTATAATTATTTTACCAATTTGAGCCAAAGTTTAATGACAGTGTTAATCTCATTAACTGCACAGTACTTAAAATGGATTTCCATTTAAGACTGTAATGCTCATTTGGTGAAATTTTTCCAGACTAATTGTAATCAATTTTCCTTGTTCACTTAATGGGCTTTTAATGGCTATGCTAAGCAGCCATGACATGAATGGGAACATTAGCATACATTTTTAAAGAATTACTTATTTTAAAATACCCTTCATAGTTAATCATTTAGATTTTATTTTTCAGCTGTAGTGTAATTTTCTAAAATAAATGGAAATCAGAAGATATCGGTAATAAATGTACGAAGGTTTCTTGTATTCAATAACTTTTGTATGCTACTTTTTTATTTACATTACATTGAAAATTTTGTATAGGCTGTTCTTCATTTATTGAACCACTAATAAAGAGTAACATCATATAGTAAAATCTCTGTCAGAAGAGAAGAGGAAACTTGCATGCTTTAGCACACTTTGCCCTAAAAGTGAAGGGAATTGTATTGTATATTTCCTGCCTTAGAAGTTGTAGGTAGGTCTTAAAGTCGGTTAGAAAGGCATTGCGATAGATTTATCCATAAGAAAGTACTTCTGTCCAAATTGTTCACAAGGAATCTTGACCTATGTGCTGAGTCCACTTTGTCAGGCTGTCCTCTCTTTGGAATATAAGTTAGAATCTGCTTCCTGGGTTTGTTAACATTTATAGTTTCAGGCCTGGAGGCTGAAACATATGAAAACATGGTTGCAGGAATTTGGTATGTCTAGTTTAATGAAAAGAAGGACTAGGGGTGACATGATAGCAGTGTTCCAATATTTGATTGGCTGCCACAAAGAAGACGGGGTCAACCTATTCTCAAGGCACCCGACGGCAGGACAAGAAGCAATGGATAGAAACTAATCCAGAAGAGAAGCAACCTGGAATTAAGGATAAATTTCCTGACAGTTAGAACAATTAATCTGTGGAATGACTTGCCTCCAGAAGTTGCGGATGCTCCAATACTGGAAGTTTTAAAGAAGAGATTGGACAACCATTTGTCTGAAATGGTATACAGTTTCCTGCCTTGGCTAGAAGACCTCCAAGGTCCCTTCCAACTCTGTTATTCTGCTTCACCTATTTTTCCACTTTCCGAAAGTGGGGGGAAAAATCCCGGTCTGTTGAAAGTACAAACAATGGCTGTTAAACGGGGATTCCTTAAATGCTCCAGGTATTTTCATAGGAGAACATAAGGTTTTGGCTGTGTTCTCTGATGTCATCTAATACAGTGTTTCTTAAACTGTATTTCATGGAACACCAGCATTCTCTGAATAACTCGAAATCTTATTAACATGTTCCTTGAATTGTTTCCAAGATTCAAGCCAACATTTTTGTGGATTTTGGATTTATTCAGTATCAGAGTTAAAGAAGCACTTATCATAGTGGAAGGGAAGATATTTGCAGATCTTTCCTTAGTTGTTACATTGAAACCATTGAATTAAAAAGTAATCATGGAAGACTTTTGAACGAAAGTTTAGCCCAAATATGAGCTTTTACATATATATTTTTTTCCTTTGATATATCTTTGTCAGACTGGATTTAGAACATTTAATGTTACCAAGACCTATTGAGTTGCTGTGTCGAATCCTTCTTCAGCTAATGATTCCAGCCATTGACAAAATATAAAATCATATGTAAGCTCATGAATCCAATTACAATTTATACTCTATTTATTATATGTAAAGAAAGATTAAAACGTTATTAAAATATAAAATAATTCAATACCTTTTATTGTTTTTCCCTTTAAAAAAAGAAATAGTCATAGGTATTCCTTATTGAAAAGTTTAATGCTGTAATAATGATCTTGCCAATTGGGGAAGAATTTGATTTTGAACAGATCTAGTAACCCCCAGTAGAAAGCAACTGAAAGCTTCAATGCTAGATCAAAAACACAGAAATGCTCCATGTGATAGCCTTGGGGTTTTTGACCCCCCCCTTTTTTTGCAGTTTTATAGACACTCTTAAATATTGGTCTTTCAATTTTTTCCTCCTCTGCCTAAATACAATCCTAATAGCAATTACCTTTTGGCAATTATTTCTTTCTACTCTAAAAGGATACTACTTATATGTTTTAGCAGAAATTTGAGCACCCTAATGGCCAAGTTGCCCTGCTGAGGAGAAATTTTTTTTTAAGCTTAAATAATTTATGAAGCTCAAGCTAGAGTTTGAATACAATATTTATATTGTTCATTTCAAGGACAAAGAAAGTGCTTTCCATTTTAAATTACTAAACCTATATGTGCAAATAAGAAATTCCTTTATATAATTGATAGTTTGAGATAATAAAACTAGGATATGGCATGTAATAAGCAACAGTTGTACGATGTGGAAATGATAATTAAGTATTTTGAAGATAATTCTTCTACATTTAAATTGTAAACGTATAAACAAATGTGAGCAGTAGATTCCATTAGTTTTTATTGCTAACTCTGATTTTTGTATTTTGTGAGTTCATTTTATCTTACTACATAATATGGAATGTTGTGGCGGATTTTTTTTCTACTACAACTTGATTCCAAAGATTTGTGTAGTTGGATGCGTACAAAATGGGCACAGCATACAAGTAATTCATAATGTCTTTATGTATACTTCAGAGAATTTAAGAACAAGTTGTTGGATGCAACAGCAAAAGAGATTCAATCTGTCTTTTTCTCCAGTTGCCCCAGTACAGCATTTTGGTATTCCCTATGGGTGCAGAGTTCAATGGGTGATTCTCTTCCCCTGTGATTCATTCCCTTCTTTCTAGATGGAACACAAATCATTCAGAGAGGCTTTCTGGGGCTCAGTAATAATGCAGCAGGGAGCAGATAAAATTTTAAAAGCTTGTATAGTGGCCTGCTTGAATAACCATTGGATGTCAAACTGTATGGCTTAGTTGTTCCTAAAGAACTAAGATATGCTGGATTTCTATTCATGCATAGTTTCTATGTTTTATTTTTTCTTGGCATCATCCAACATCACCACTCAATATTTTCATTTTGTGTTGGAAAATTCAGTCGAATTCAGACATTTGTGGAACTGCTCAACCATAAAACTTACATGTATAGTTGAGATTAAAGTACAATTCCTCAGGAGGTTCAGTGGTTGACTACATTTACCTCAGAATGAGAAACCTCCATTTTGCAAAGCCAACCAGGCCTATCCAGAAGACATCAAGTGAAGCCCCTCCTGCTTCACCAAAGCCCTGTTGACACTCTGGTTGTTTGCCCATGCTTTGCTTTTTGTGTATCAGATTTATATATACAGATAGTCCTGGACTGAATGGCCATTTGTTTAATGACCGTTTGAAATTACAGTTGTGCTGAAAAAAGTTACTTACAACCAGTCCTCATACTTATGACTGTCACAGCCTCCCCATGGTTATATGATCAAAATCCAGAAGTTTGGCAACTAGCATGTATTTATGATGGTTTCAGTGACTGGGGTCACCCGGTCACCATTTGTGATTTTCTATCTCAATCTCAATCAGAATAGAGCTGGAAGAGACCTTGGAGATTTTCTAATCAATCCTCTTTCAGACAGGTGGCTGTCTAGTCTTTTCTTTAAAATCTCCAATGACAAAGCACCCACAACTTCTGAAGGCAAGCTGTTCCACTGGTTGATTGTTCTCACTGTTAGGAAGTTTCTCTTTAATTCCAGGTTGCTTCTCTCCTTGATTAGTTTCCATCCATTGTTTCTTGTCCTGCTCTTTGCTGCATTGGAAAATAAGTTGATCCCTTCTCTGGCTGGCTTCCAGCAAGCAAATTCAACAGGGAAAGCCATGATGATGTGATTAGTTTAATGACTACAGCAAAAGAGGTCATAAAGTTGAGTGCAACTCATTTAACAACTGCCTTGCTTAGCAACAGAAGTTCCATTTCCAATTGTGGTCGCAAGTTGAGGATCCCTGTATTTCTGTTCAGAAAGATCACTGAAACAGATTATGATTAAAACTGTAGAAACTAGATGGTAAACACCCCCTTGAATCAAGCTCAATTCCTTGTAATTAGATAGCATATTCATGTAATTCTCTTGGAAACAGTAAGTGTTTTGCCACTGCTTTCTTCTGGGATATTTCCAACTTCTCCCTCTAACCTATAGCCCTGGGTTTTCTTATGATCTTCCAACCAAGTACCCCAGTTTAATTTTTTTCAAGATCAGCCAAGGTCTCTGGTGCTGCTACAGTATTTATTTTGATAAGACCATTTAGAGACAGAAAAATAAAAATAAATGCAGTACAGAGTTTTTGAAAAATGTAACAGAGGTAAATTAATGTATAAATAAAATCAGGTGTCAAGAAGAAATGCTGGGGTGGATGAAATCTGGCAAGTCAATCTTTTTGCCTCCCTTACACAAAGAGGACATGGCATAGATGAAATGTAGATGTTACCTTGCATCTACAAACAGCTGATATTAGGCTTCAAGCTTAACTGACTTCTTGATAAATATAGAGGTAGTAAGATAAGCTTGACAGAAATATGCAAGAGCCATTACTTAGGTTGAAAGGTTCTTTACTTCCTGGGAAACATAATAATATTTAGAAGTGGCTCATGCAAATGCCTCCCTGATTCACCAAAGTATAAGAAGGAGGGAAGATACAGCACAATCAACTAACAAGGTTCTGGTTTTCATGTTTCCAGTTTCTCTCTTTCTTTCCTCTTGATGGCTAGCTTTTTAAGCAGATCTCAATCTGAGCAGCTACATATTTCCTAACATTTTTGCATTGTTACTTCTCTTAAAATAAAAATCTTTTGTTGCTGTTGGTTACTCCAATGCTGGCTACCACACAGCCCAAAACTATGTAGATTTGGAAACATCAATTAAAAACAGTTTTTAAAAGTTTATTTCTGCAGAGGCAGGAATTCCAACTCCATCCAGATTCCAAGTGAGAGGGGTAGATCTCCTACAAGGACAGGTGATGGCAGGGAAATTATATGCTTTGGTAGAAGGTTTTCATCCTGGGGAATAGATATCTAGATGTCTGGTGAAAAACATCTTTCTTAGGGACAGAATTAATAGATTGATATGGATTCTGATAACAGACACTTCTACGAAGGATGCTCAGCTGAAGCGTCTTTAAAATGTGACCCCTGATTGCATGTAATAAGATCAGACCTGAACACCTGAATTGTTTGAAGGAATACAGAGTGATTACAGTGACCTAAATAATTAGGAGATTATTATAGAAGGATTTGCATTGTATATTCCATATTATCATATGTATTGTAGCAAGAGTCTTTATTAGGAGCTTTATTTCTCTTATGGTTTTGGATGAAAGCCCATAGTTGTTCTTCTCTGGACTTAAATCAGCTAGTTGCATGTTCTACTAAAGCAGAGGTCTTCAAACTTGGCAACTTTAAGACTTGTGGACTTCAACTCCCAGAATTCCTCAGCCAGCATAGCTGGCTGGAGAATTCTGGGAGTTGAAGTCCACAAGTCTTAAAGTTGCCAAGTTTGAGGACCCCTGTACTAAAGCTCTGTATTAATTAGAAACTGTCTTCTAATATCCATTTGTAGGACTTATGTAGGACATTCCAAGACTTATGAATGTCCCCGCTCCTGCCTTGATGCTTTGACACTAAGGCTCCTTCTTGTGATTGTGAAGCTATTTATTTACCCATATTTGGGTGCCTAACTCTGCCCATCAGAATGTTGCTTGGATGCTCAGTGTCCCAGATAGCTCAATAGGTAGGTAGATAGAAATAAATATTGGAAACTGACATGCAGCCTAGGCAAAGTGATTGGTTTTTACTATCTTTATTTCCAAGAGTACATAACTTCTGCTGGGCTAATATTTTTCTCACGTTCTAACAATGAAAAATACACAAGGCATAAATCTTCTATGAGAAATTGGCATTTTAAACTATTGTCACTTCTAACAATCACACAAAATAAATATCAGGTTTGAACTGATGTTAAGACTTTAAAGAGTAATATCAACACTGCTAAATGGACCAGGGTTGCACTGTGAACCAGTACTCTTGGTTTAAAAAAAATTAGTGACACACCCTTAAATTTATATAACCCTGAGTGAACCATATATAATTCTGAAACAATATGATATAGGATGTCCTAGATGTGGCTTCCAAAGTCACTGACCATGGAAACCCTACCTAAAGTTTTTACTGTCTTTCTCTACAGAAAGTAGAATCCACTGATCGAAATTATTAAGTTGCTATCCAACAATTAGGAGATTTCATTATTATTCCACTAGCTATGATTGACAAGTAGCAAAATAGGTAGATCTTAACAAATCAATAAATTCAGAACAAACCCTCAATAGTATTTTGTGTGGCTGTTATGGTCAGGATGGTGAAATACGTATGTGTGTGTTCAGCAAAAATAACAAAAAATGCTTTGACTTCATAAAAGAATAAGTCTTCATAAAAGAATATTGGAGCACAATACAAAAACACACACAGTCATCTGATAATTACCAGCATTACAATTACCCATGGTAACTGAATAGATAAAGAGTGACAATATGGCTAATATGAAAGCAACATATGTACAATATGTTCTCTTGTTCTAACTATTTGTAATGGGGAGAACATCTTGTATTTACTGTTGCAAATAAATAAGAAGGGAACATACATAATGTATTAGCAATAAAGCAACAGAAAGGAAGTGAATTTAAAAGCATAAATATTAATCTTTTACGCAATAAAAAGTCTGGACAATAAGTAGGCCCTTCATCCTAAAAAAAACATAACAAAATAGATGTCACACGTATTCTCTGGGAAGGTTTTCAGAGTTGCAAGGCCACCAGTCTTATGTTTCTGGTTAGCTTTTCATATTTTACATTATGGCACCAATAACAGAGCCTCAGGAATTGATTTAAGGGTAAGGTAAAAATATATGGAAAGAGCTATTCCTTTAGATACTGTAGACTTAATCCGTAAGTGAATTTACTAATAAAAGTAGGATTTTGAAATGAGACCAGAAGTGATCTCTGTGTTGGTATAGATGCCATAATTTTGGAGTAATATAATCATGTTGGCTGGATAGAATCAGTATTCTTACTGCCTTATTTATATTAACTAAAGTTTCTGGAACATCTTTAGGAGCCACCCCTTGAATAACACATTGCGATAATCCAGTCATAAGATTACTACAGCATGGATTACTTGGCTTACCAACTCACGCTTCTTATAAAGGACTTTGTGCTACAGAGGGATATTTGTGCCTTCAACAATCAAAGTCTATCTAGAAACACATCATTCTGCACTGAATCATCTTGCAGTTCAAGTGTTTTATGGGTTCCCTGTCTTTCCTTGTTAAATGAGCTGGAGCGATAGATTTATTTATCTAGCTGACAGATAATTGCATTGCCTTGATTACTTCATTGTAACAAGCCTAGGATCACTACACATAGCTGTGGCTTGAATTCACATTCCCTTTGCGGTGCTTAAGAGATTTACAGCATGCTATAGTACAGTGATGGCTAAACTTGTGCCAAAAGTGTGTGTGCGCGCACGCGACAGCGTGCGTGCGTGCTGGTACCCATAATGCAATGCACCCCCCTGTGCATGCATGCAGGCCCCCTCCACATCCCCCACGCATGCGCCCCACCCCCACGCATGCAAAAAAAAAACCCAAGCAGCGAACTCTTCCAAGCACACAAGCCGGGAGCGGCCGATGCGTGGAGGTTTCCCTTCCTCGTGTCTAAAGGTGAAAAAAAGCGGGGTGAGTTTTTCAAACACCTCCGAGCTGTGACCTCCCCTCCCCTCTTCTTTCCCCTTCCCCCCCAAACAATCCAGAGGGAGAGCACAAAGAACGCCCTGCGACTTGAAACCCGAGCAATGGAGGAAAGCGAAGAGCGGCTCTTAGCATGGACGCAAAGCCGAGGTTTTTGAAGGCTTTCCCGTGGAATTCCCATTGCAGGAGGAAAACATGGAGCCCAGCCAGCCAACTTGAGCTCCGCCTCCCTTTTTGTGTGTCCCCCGCGCATGCGCCCCAGCCCCCTGAGCATGCGCCCCAACCCCTCGTGCCACGTTTTGGACCTGGAAAGCCTCCAGCACCAACCTGGAACCCAAAGCACGGCAGGCGGCTAGTTCCGGCCAGTCGCTCCCCTGCGCCCGCCTGCCTGCCTCGCCGCCGCCATAATGAAAAGCCCCGAAGCTGCGCGGCCTGGGATCCACGTTGGAGGCCGTTCGCGCCGGCAAAGCAGCGCTGCCTCTTTGCCGGCGCCACTGCCTCTTTGCAGAGGCAGCGGCGGCTCCTCCTCCTGCCAGCCTCGCTGTCAAACCTCGTGGTTTGCCTTACCGAGGGGGGGGGGAGAAAGGTCCTGGTGGTGGGGGGAACGTCCGTGGTGCCAGCAACTGCAGCCATGCTCCGGAGAAGCCCCGTTCGAGCGCTGATCAGCTGTGTGCATGGCGGCAGCCAGCGCAAGAGAAACGGGATGCCTGACGCTCAGCTCTGCAGCCCCGTGGAGCCGGTCGGGCAATTTCCGGCATGGCCTGCGCCGGCGGGGCGCGTGGCTTGCCTACATAACTTTGCTGGCGCCGTTGGCAAGCCCCGCGCCTCGCCAGCACAGGCCATGCCGGAAATCGGCCGACCGGCTCCGCAGGGCTGCAGAGCTGAGTGTCGGGCATTCGCTTCTCTTGCGCTGGCCACCGCCATGCACACAGCTGATCAGCGCTCCAACGGGGCTTCTCTGGAGTGGCTGCAGTCAATGGCACCACGGACTTTCCCCCCACCACCAGGACCTTTCTCCCCCCTGGTAAGGCAAACCACGAGGTTTGACAGCGGGGCTGGCAGGAGGAGGAGGAGCCGCCTCTGCCTCTGGAAAGAGGCAGCACCGCTTTGCTGGCTCGAACACCTCCAACGTGGATCCTGGGCAGCGCAGCTTCGGGGCCTTTCCTGATGGCGGTGAGGCAGGTGGGCGCAGGGTAGCGACTAGTGGCAGCGCTCCTGGCTGGCAAGGGGGTGGATGTCCTGGGGCTGCATGCAGGCGTCAACGGCATGGCCGGTGCGCACGCATGGTAAGAGGAGCTGCCCAGTGGGCATGTGTGCGCCGGGAAATGAACTTCCAGTTTCCGGCGCACGCATGTGCACCGGCCAGCTAGTCTTCCGGTTTCTGGCACTGCCGCATACGTGAAGGCCAGCTGATCGTCGCACACGCATGCGCACCAGTAACCAGAAGACTAGCTGGCTGGTGTGCATGCATGCGCCGGAAACCCAGAAGAGGAATGGGTGCCGCTGCACGTGTCAGGCAACATAGCTCTGTGTGCCACTTCCGGCACGCGTGCCATAGGTTCGCCATCACAGCTATAGTATATAGAATATGATCATTTGCTCATTTGCTTAGAAAGGAAAATTGTCTAAGAAAATTCAGCTCAGTATTTCCCAGAGGCTACCTGCTCAATTTCCCCCTTATTTTCATATTTGTTTGTTTTTAAGTAAAATTGTATAGCTAAGTTTTGATAAAACAAGGCGAATCCATTCTTAGAATGTGATTTTTTTTTATTCACTTGCAAGAAATATTTTAGTCATATAGAGAGAATGAATTAGGACAAATTGCAGAGCAAATGCATACAGAAATACTGAAATAATTGAGACTGAAAAACTTGTGGAGTTAAAATTCTCAAAAAAAAAAAAAAGAGTTGAGAAGTTTATAGAACAAAATGATATCTATACTGACCAGGGGTGGGTTCTAACTTACCTCGCTGCCGGTTCGCTTCCTCACACGCCGTGTGGGCGCGCATGCCTTGCACGCCTCATGGGCGCGTGCACATGCGCACTGCTAAAAACCAAGCTTCTGCGCATGCGTAGAAGCAAAAAACAGCTTCTGCGTGTGCGCAGAAGCAAAAAACAAGATGGCGCCGCCTATGGCGCCACCGAGAGAGCCGGTTCGGGGAGGGGGTGTCCAGCCAGCCATCGCTGCCGGTTCGGCGAGTAGGGGGAAATTCCCACTACCAGTTCTATAGAGCTGGTCTGAACTGGCAGGAACCCACCTCTGATACTGATGCATAGAAGTATAGAAGCAAGGGGGAAAGTAGAAAAGATGAAATGTGTGTCCTCGCTTGTGAAGCACATTGTCTCCCCTTTTGTAGTTGGGTCAGGACATCATGATGGACATCTCATTACTGACAAGTGTTGACTTTTGGGGAATGCCCCTAGGCAGGTATGGAGAAGCATGATGAATGGCATTGGTGTAAACTAGATTTAAATGTATTTTGTTCTTTTTACTCCATGCTTTAACCTTATTTGTTTTTTATTCAAGAGTCAATTGGGTCTAGTGATTAAGACACTAGGCTATAAACCAGGAGACTGTGATTTCCAGTCCTGCCTTAGGCATGAAAGCTGGCAGGGTGATTTGGGCCAATCACTCTTTCTCAGCCCACAAAGTCAGGCTCAGGCAACTAGCTGGTCAGTTAATTCTTGTTGCAACCAGGATATCAACACTTGGCTGATCTAAAAAAAGTGGACCCTACGTTTAAGGGAAAATCTAGGACAAAATATACTAGCAATAGCAATAGCAATAGCACTTAGATTTATATACCGCTTCATACTGCTTTACAGCACTCTCTAAGCGGTTTACAAAGTCAGCATATTGCCCCCAACAATCTGGGTCCTCATTTTACCGACCTCGGAAGGATGGAAGGTTGAGTCAACCTTGAGCCTGGTGAGATTCGATCTGCCAAACTGCTGGCAGCCGGTGATCAGCAGAAGTAGCCTGCAGTACTGCACTCTAACCACTGCGCCACCGCGGCTCTCTACTATTATTTCTCACCCCTTTTTGATACTTGCAGAGTGTTGCTTGTGATATCAGTTTGTCTCTCAGAGGCCTTCCCTTAATTCTGAAAAAAGACCTCTAAAGCTAGCAACACTATGCCCCAAAATTCTATTATTTTGCCACCATATTTTGGTAAAGATAACTTAAGGAACTGCAAACTGGGCACTGGGGATGGCACAGGTCTCTGCTTAACTCAGATCTAACCATAATAAATTGAAACCAAGTGTAAGACTTTGATTGTGGTCCTATAATACATTACTATATATTTTCACTGGGAAGGGTTACTCAAAGTCAGTGAGGTTTACACTAAGACGAACACACTAAGTTTTTTCTGTAGATGCCACTTTTATCTTAACAAGTGAGCTATTCTCCTCTTCAGATTCTTTTGGGATGGAGCCAATTTTAGTTCCACATAAATGGCGCTAGTTCTGCACAACAAATTAAAAGCATTGCTTGAATAAGTGGACACCTCATGGTTGAATCAACTGGACCCCTTTGCTGGATTTTTCTTTTGTTGTTTTTAAAGTCAAGTGAATATTGAACTGTCTCATGTTATTAATATTAAGATAGCTTGGGACCCTATGATTTACTTGCTCAGGTTAACCAGAGATTTGCCTGGTAAATAATTGGTTACCTTGGCAACTGCCTGGGAAGGTGGGAGGTCATTGGCATTATAGCACCTACGTTTTCTTTAAGCAAAACACAAGCCAAGCAAATTCCTCAGCCAGAGTTTAGGCAAGAATAAAGGAAAAGGAAACAGTTCAGACAGCTTTTTCCTTTGGTAAACTTGCTTTTCACAGGGTGAAAGAAGCCTTTTCAAAAAATGAGATGTCAGCCATGAAAAAGAGATGGCATAGTAATGATTTCACTGAAAGAAGGTCTCTGTCTCAAACAACTGAACGAGAACCCTCAATTTAATATATATCCAAGTTAAGATTACTTTTAGGTATCTGTGTTGAAGAATCACTCCTAAAATATTAAAATGGCCAAATTAGAAGTCTGCTTTTAGTGCATTTATAGTGCATTTGTTGTTCTTTGTCCTGAAGACAGACTTATTCTGCCTATTGTACAGATCTTAAGGTACATTTTTTCTAGTAAACCCAATGTAATCTCAAACTTTTGGGGATGTTAGCATTGCTTGGGCTCTTTTCATCTTCTCTGGAAATGAGGCATTCACTGAGGAGAATATGATTCCCACTCCTTGTTTGCTGACTCCATGTAGTGTGTGGGTAGAAAAGCCTCCATATATTTAGCAAAATTATTTGGATGTGTATATTATTTTTGCTTGCTCTCTCAGATCTTTCAAGACAGTATGATCATAAAAGTCAATTCTCATCTTTTTCTAAAATGCCAGAGTTTCAGGACCCCTTCAGGATAGAGGAATATACTGTACTGTACATAAACTTCCATGTTTATGATTTGAAAAAGTAAAAGCAAAAATAAAAACAAAAGCAGGGACTTTTCCCCCTCACATATTAATATTTGAGAGACCTTGACAGAGGTGGGTTCCTCCCGGTTCGGACCGGTTCTCCCGAACCGGTAGCGACCCGCTGGTGACATCACAATGACATCACGGATCCGGTTCGGTCAGTGCCGGTCCGTGGGCGCCACCATCTTTTTTTTGAATTTATTTTTATTTATTTTTTTGAAATTTTTTAAATTTATTTTTTCTTCTGTGCATGCGCAGAAGCCGAGTTTCCCGCACTGTGCATGCGTCGCCATATTGTTTTCGGCTTTTTTTTATTTTTTAAATTTTTTTAAAAAAATTTTGCACTGTGCATGCGCGCGCGCGCGCAAAGCATGCGTGCGCCCACAAGGTGCGTGCACGCCCACGAGGCACGGCCATGCGGAGGAAGTGAACTGGCAGCGACGTAAGTTAGAACCCACCCCTGGACCTTGAATATGATATTTGCCAGTGGGCTATCTATTTATTTAAAAAAATTACAAAATTAACTTTTTAAAAACTTAACCAGTGTTTTTTAAACTTTTTTTCTTCCAGGACCCCTTTCTTCTTTTAAAAGTTATAGAGGACCTCTAGAGAGTGTTTGTTTATAAGGTGACATTTATCAATATTTATTGTATTAAAAATCAAGTTTGATGCTTTCGCTGTCACTATTGCTTCTCACAATTGTTTGCTGGGATTTTAATATGTACGTTATAATAGTATACATATATTATATTATTTTTCAACGTAAGCTGGCAAATAATTTTAATTTTGTGGACCCCTGAGCAGGTCTTGAGGGACCCACCCCCCAGGAATCCTCAGACCGCAGTTTGAGAAACACTGACCTAGACTTCTTGTTCCTTTGGCCTGGTTCGTTTGCCCTGATTAATACCTTATGTATGTATGTTTTAAAATAAACTGCAGTATTACATCTGCTAAATAAAAAAGAAGTTATCTCAGTGTAGGGACATAGAGAACTATGATTTGTTTCAGCATTGTAAGGCTTTGATTCCCCTCCCCCCCTTTGTTTCTGCTTAGGAAATGAAGTTCTCCCTCCAGGAACTCCAGTTGGAAATGGATTAACAGCAGAAGCTGCAGAAGATCTTGGTCTGTCTAAGGGGATTGCCGTAGCTGCCTCTCTTATTGATGCACATGCTGGAGGATTAGGTATTCTATGATATGATTTTTGGTTTTGTCATGTAGGTGCTTGAGTGTAAAGGCTGCATCATAGAATAGGATCATTCTGCATTTTAAGTTAGACCAACTAACTTAACTGTTGCAGCCAATTCTACATAGAGCTACAGTACCTCTGAAGACATTTCAGAAGTTCCAACTGATCAACATATGGCGCCATTTGTTAGCAGCATTATACCTGTGCTGTGGTCCACTGTGTAACTCTGTAAATAAATAATTAAATAACCTATTAAATAAGACAGATGGTAGGGAAGGCATTGAAAAAAACCATTAAGAAAATATTTGTTGATTTCATTTCATCAATTTTTTTTATGATATCATGAAAGACTGTAGGCAGCCTATGTCCAGTGACACCCAATAAAACAATATACTACACAAAAACAACAATAAGAAATAACACCTTGAATCTCTTAATTATATGGCACCTTCTGTTCTGAGCAGTCTACAAAAAATTCTGCAGAAGAAGACATAAAATGTAAACTATTGATAAGCTGCGCTAAATAATATAGTTAACAGATTGAGGAAAAAAGTGAGAATATCCTGAATACATGATAGTTTTTCAGAGCAGTCCCATTGCTACAGTTGTCTGTTCCTGTGATATTGCTCAATAAGGGAGTTCAAATTTTTATCTTCTGTTTGATTACAATATATTGAAAGTGAATACTTTCTGCAGTGCAAATGTTTTCCTTGTTAGAGCGTACATGTGTTACTGAAATAACGGGGGTAAAAACAGATTGTACCATTGTGTCTTTTGCCTCATAAACTTTAATTTCAGTACATTTTTCAGCTTGCATCCAGTACAGATACAACCTGATCTTTTTTTCCCTCCTTCTGTTGCTTCACATGACTCCAGATCTGATCGGGCATATGAAGCAGATTTGGTCTACAGTTAAAATCCTGTTGTACTAGCAGATGTCTGTTTCCACATATTATAGATCTTCATGTTTAAAGTACAGTTTCTTAGCCCCGGTCATTTAATGTCTAATAATTTATTCCATATCATATTGTTCATTTGATGGTCAAATGAAAAATTTTATCTGCTTTGAAAAAAATAATAATTCATTAGGTCAAGCTAATTGGACAGAGAATAAATAGCAGGTAATTCAGCTGATATATATCTTTAGACACTTTCTTTGAAAAATAGTTAATTCTACTTTTCAGAATGACCAGTATCAGGTTTAGCCCATCTACCTCTCTGGAAAGAAGTTTTGAAAACAGAGTTTTTCATTCTTCTTTGTTGATAAATTCAAATGAATTCTAGACTTCCGAAGTATAAACACAGTCCCTTCTTTCTTTAGTCAATTTGGTGATGTCTTTTAAGTGGATCAATTGTTCAATTTTCAGGCATACATTAGAAAGAAATGCTTTAAAATACTGTTTCTCATGTTTACAAACAGTGCAAAACTGAAAGGAAAATGTGGGAGAATTCTTTGTGGATCTATAGCCCCCTCCCTGTCTCTTTATCCACTTACCAGTAGATAGTTTTTAAAAGCTATTTCTTCTTTACTTCCTATCCATTTGTTTTGTAAATTACTGTGGAAATTAATTACAAAGCAAGAAAGAGGATAGGGAGATTTCATTGTTTAGTGATTTATTTAATGTGCTAGAAACCTTGGACAACTGTGTTTTCTCATTGGGTTGATATATGCAAGTAGATTTTTGAAATATGAAATGATCTTGTTTTTCTTATCTTATTTTCCACTATTATTTTGATTGAAAAGCAGTGACGGCTGCTTTATACAGTAGATTCAGCAAGTTATTTCTATATACAAATGCCTACTATTTTTACTACACAAATACAGTAGTACCCAGTTGTGTACAATATTGGTACAGAATTGATTTGAGGACCTGTTTCTCTGATTAGTTTTCCTTTTTAATTAGTGCAATTAGACACTCTTTTCAGCCTGAATTGCTGCATATAAGAGTCTGCTTGCATTTTGATAGACAGCAGAGGTGGGTTCCTCCCAGTTCGGACTGGTTCACGTGAACCGGTAGCGACCCGCTGGTGACGTCATGATGACATCACCTATCCGGTTCGGTCGGCGCCGGTTTGTGGACGCCGCCATCTTTTTTTTATTTTTTTATTTATTTTATTTTTTGAATTATTTTTTTAAAATTTTTTTCTTCTGCGCATGCACAGAAGCCAAGTTTCTGGCACTGCGCATGTGGCGCCATCTTGTTTTTGGCTTTTTAAAAAATTTTAAAAAATTTTTTGCACTGCACGAAGCGCGCACGCAAAGCGCGCGCACGCCCACACGGCATGGGAGGAAGCGAACCGGCAGCGAGGTAAGTTAGAACCCACCCCTGATAGACAGGAATTCTATTTTACAGAATTAAGTTTTATCTCAGTTGAATATGTGCTAGTGCTTCATTTCCTAGTGATTAGGAATACATCTGATTTCTCTTTAGGTTATTGTTAAGAATGCCTGTCAAAAGGTTTACAGCTAAAAATCAGTGTCCCACTGTACTTTATGCAATACAAGTATACAAAACTATGGAAATTTCCTCAAATAGAAATTCCAAACCTGCAGAATGTGAATATCTTCTTAGATCAGTGGTTCTCAACCTTCCTAATGCCCCGACCCCCTCCCTGCCCCCTCCCCACGCGCGATTAGGTGACAAAGGGGGCGTGGCGGTCTAGCAAGTGCTTAGGCGACCCCTGTGAAAGGGTCGTTTGACCCCCAAAGGGGTCGCGACCCACAGGTTGAGAATCGCTGCCTTAGATGGAAGATAAAGAATGTCTTCTTTATAAATGAATATCATTTGAAGGATCAATAAAAGGATCAATAAAAAGCTTCATTCTTAATGTATGTGGTCTCAGTAAAGGATAGATTTACTTTTGTACAAACAAATTTGTGTGAAGTTTATATAAATACAAACTAGTTGATAAACTATAATAGAAGTCAGCGTACAGTAAATGATACAGCTTGATTTAAAATGTCATAGATGAACTTAAGTTTTGAATATCAAGAGATGAAAATAATTGCTCATAGTAACCTCAAAAGATAATCTCTCTGTAAAGACTCAATCAATATTTTAATATAGATTTCACTTAAAACCCAACAGGATTCCATTTTCAAAATGTTTTGATATTAAAAACATAGAGAATTAATGTAGATGCATGTGTTTATTTTAGAGGTGAAAGATGCCATGCTTATTGACAAAAAGCATCTTATTGACATTTTCCTTTTCAAAATTCAGCACTGAGATTTGATTAATCCTTAGTTACTGAAAAAAATAATAATTATAAAAGATCAACACTCATTTTAATACAGTTTCACAGTCATTTGCATTCTGGTTTAAATTAAATGTTGAAATTAAAGTGGAGTTATATTTAGAGTTTCTTAGAATCTATACTGTTTCTTGAAGTTTTAAGACTGAATCCAGATATAACTTAGTTGTAATAAAAACAGTAGAAACCAATGTAATGGTTTAGTTGCTGTTTATGTACTGTCCACCTCTTTTGGTAGGACATATGGAGAAACCTTAAGTATGTCTATTGAGAACAACCCCCAATTTTATTTATTTAGAATTTATCCAAAGAAAATTTCATAGGATTGCAAGTTGAATTTTTAATAACCATAGTCTGATTATTCAAAAAGATTATAACTATATTTTGTTGATAGTATTCCCTTCAGAAGTAAAGACTGTGTTTAGAAAAGTTTCATCTTGTTTCTGCCAGCAGTTTTCACAGTCAGTTCACATAAAAACTAAAGAAGTAAACAATCTAAGGATTAGCATCAAAGCTTTAGTGAATGTTTAGATATTATTTACAGTTAAATGAAGTAGTCATGTCTTAAATTGAAATTCAGAATCAGTAAGAACAAACGAACGGTCTCTTCAGCCTGGAATGAAGTCTCTAATTCAGCATTTTCCTTCAAACAGTGACCAGCTAGGAGGACCAACTCATTAACAAGGCGTGAACACAACAGTTGGTTTGCACCTGGAATTTATTGCCTCTGATCCTAGAAATTCCATAAAAACATGATGGCTGATAGAGACAGATAAGAGTATCTTCCAAGAATTGTCTGTAATTTTTTAAAAAAAAAAGTATTCTGGAAGCAACTGAAATAGAGGGTGCAAAAGGAGGTTATAAATGCTTTTGATAACACAGAATATCCTTTTAAAGCTATCTGTTAGGTTTCATACAAGCATAGCTGTAAATCTGAGCTCTCCAGACATTTAATCCCTTATTCAGGAATCAGCGTACTTGGCAGAATGTTCATAGACTCAGCAGGATTAGTCTGTTCACTGCAGACAAGAGTGAAGGCATATTCACATAGAAATCTGCCCACTTCAGGACACCCAAATCACATTCAATATTTAAGATCTATGCTCCAGGGTTTAAGTGCCAAGCTTTTTCTTCTCTTGGCTGTTCTTTTGATGCCTTTGGAAGGCACCTGATGTACATTGAAATAACAGTTGTTTTTAGCACAGGAACAACTGGTTCCTACCTTGCAGCCTTATTAATTATACTATAAGCCAGAAGACCTCTCTACATCTTTACTATAGCATATTTTGTAATACACCTATACCTTTTATATAAACAGCTATTTTCCTTTGGACTCTCAGTAATTTTACTGGAAAAGTCCAGGTTCCATGAAAGAAGAATAAGAGCCCTTCGTCTACTTTCTGATTTTCTTAATTAAAAAACACCCAATGATTTAGCTTGATAGTGTGGTTGCATATGCAAATTAGAAGGGAGGAAAGTGGCAAGAAAGAATTCAGTACTACTACTGTGTTTCCCCGAAAATAAGACCCAACTGGAAAATAAGCCCTAGCATGATTTTTCAGGATGTTCGTAATATAAGCCCTACCCCAAAATAAGCCCCAGTTAAGATAGTCAGCCAGATGGACGCATTGAATACCGTCTTTCCCCGAAAATAAGATCCAACTAGAAAATAAGCCCTAATGCGTCTTTTAAAGCAAAAATTAATATAAGACCCAGTCTTATTTTCGGGGAAACATAGGTATATTGCCTCATCATTTTTTATTTTGAAATCCTGCAGACATACTAATACACACACTTTCTACCACCACATTTGAAACTTTAATCTCCTATAGGCCTGGGGTATGTCCAACCATAAATCCTATTTAATTCTACTTGTTCTTATCCTATGGCTTCATCCTATTGTTTAGCAGACTTTTGGCTATATTTTGCATGGACAAGAAAATAGAGATACAGGCTGTTTTTTAATATTTGGCAGGTTTCTCAACAAATGTCACTTAAAAGTTTCGTTTTGCCTAAAAGGCCAGTTTTCTTTCTTCTTTATTTTTATACCAGGTATGATTGGAGCCAACGTGAAAGGACATAACTTGCCCTGTGAAAATCAGCCAATTACTTCCCGACTGGCTGTAATATGTGGGACATCATCATGCCACATGGCAGTAAGTTCATGGTAGTAAATTACCAACTGTGTACATTTAGTTGATGAAAAACGAAACTTTTAACATCTCCTAATTTCTGTTGTCCTCTGTTTTGAATTGTGGGGATTTTGAAGCTTGTTACCTATAAACCTTACAGGTTTATATATCATCATGAATTTGCCATAAAGAAGCAGCCATAATAATAGTAGGCAATCAGTACTGTGGAAAAGGCATATAATATAAAAGCATATAATATAAAAATTATTCTACTCTGACTTTAACTGGGCATTATAAAATTACCGTATTTTTTGGACTATAAGATGCTCCAGACTATAAGACTCAAATTAGCTTTAGAGGAGGAAAACAAGAAAAAAAAATCTGCCTCTGCCTCCCAGCGTCCATCCGGTATTCATCTGGCTAGCGTCCTTGCAGCAAACAGCAAATAGCCTGGTCATTTTCCGCATGTTATCACAGCCCCAGCACGTGGCTCGTCAGGGCTCCTCTCTGTTGCGCCCGCCAACAGTCAACTGAGCTGAGTTGCTGCCACCGCCAGCGAACGTTGGAGCCTTCGCTGCCGATTGGTGATTGGATTTGCCTCCCGGAATACAGCCGATCAGCTGTTCTAGGCGTTCACTGTTCGCCACTGCGGCCCGTTTGCTGCCGCCTGTTTGCCACCGCGGCCCGTTCACCGCAGCCTGTTCGCTGCCGATTGCTGGCTAATGGCCGGCAGCGTTGGCGATAGGTGTCGGCGATCGCCGCTGCCTAAAACAACTAATTGGCGCCGCACCAACCCCCCCACCGCAATATTCGCTCTATAAGAGGCACAGACATTTCCACCAACTGGGGGGGGAGTGCGTCTTATAGTCCGAAAAATATGGTATACCTGTGACTTGGACCCTGAGTAACCCTTGATGAGGGTTGATGATGTTACTCAGGGGTGGGTTCTAAATTTTTTTACTACCTGTTCTGTGGGCATGGCTTATTTTGTGGGCGTGGCTTGATGATCATGTGACTGTGGGCATGGCTTCATGATCATGTGACTGGGTAGGCGTGGCTTTGTGGTCATGTGACTTGGTGGGCGTGGCTTGGTTGTCATGTGACTGGGCGATCATGTGACTGGGCGATCATGTGACTGGGCGATCATGTGACTGGGTGGGCATGGCTTGGTGGTCATGTGCCTGGGTGGGCATAGCTGGGCGATCATGTGACTGGGTGGGTGTGGCTGGTTAGTCATGTGACTGGGTGGGCATGGCCAACTTGACGTCACTCAACGTCAAGGGTTAGGGTTAGAGTGGCTGGCCTCTCCTCGCCTCAAAGGCCTCAACGAGATACAATTTCCCTGTCTATTTATTTACTACTACTGAATATCCAAAATATACTATTTAATCCTATGTTCTTTCTTTCTTGTCTCTCTCTTTCTCCCTTCCTTCCTTCCTTCCTTCCTTCCTTCCTTCTTTCTTTCCTTCCTCTTTCTTTCTTTCTTTCTTTCTTTCTTTCTTTCTTTCTTTCTTTCTTTCTTTCTTTCTTTCTTTCTTTCTTTCTTTCTTTCTTTCTTTCTTTCTTTCTTTCTCTTTTTCTTTCTTTCTTGTCTCTCTCTCCCTTCCTTCCTTCCTTTCTTTTTTTTTCTCTTTCTCTCTTCCTTCCTTCCTTCCTTCCTTCCTTCCTTCCTTCCTTCCTTCCTTCCTTCCTTCCTTCCTTCCTTCC